>JAJSRW010000503.1:0-71433 GCA_022414725.1 Microglena sp. YARC
GACACCACCCACCATTCTTCCCGTGTTAACCATCGTGTATCACCCTACCAACCCCTATACAATAACTACACCATTCCCATCCAACCTCACCACCCCATCACGCCTACCATGTATCACCTTCCACCTATCACCTACCACCCATCACCCTACATGATCCACCCTACCACCATATCAGTCTACCATCATCACCCTACCATTGTATCATTCGCTACCAACTATCATCGTACCGATCCATCACCCTACCACACCTAATCTCACCTACCATGCTGATTACCTACCACCATCATCTTACCATACATCACCTCCACGAAACGCCCATCCAGCCTACCATGTATCACCGTTACCCACCTACAATCTATCACCATCCATCACGTCCCTCACCACCCATCACCACCACTCTATCCCTACCACTTAACCTCACCTACGGGACCCCGTGCATCACCTCACGCCATGTTATCCACCTACCACCTATCACCCTACCCACCCATCACCACTTACCATGTATTTAAGCCTTACCCACCCTATCACGTCGTACCACTCCCCATTGTTCGCCTTTCCTCCAACATCTATTTATCCATGTCACTCACCTACCACCTCATCAATCTTTACCATCCCCATTTCATCCTACGCATGTACTCACCTACCACCTACCATCCTCACCATCCATCGACTCTAACCATGTTATCAGCGCTATCCAATTTATCACCTACCACTATCATCTAACCATCCACTCCCACCATGTGATTCACCCTTACCAACCAAAATCATCTACCATGTATCACCCTTTACTCAGTGTGATCATCCTACCACCTCCACATGATCTACCATCCATCATCCGTACCATCGTCATCAGCCCTACCATAGTATTCACCTACCACCTATCAACCTACTCACCCATCACCATAACCATATCGTCTCCACCAATGTATCATTACCAGCCCCAATGCAACTCACCACCTATCACCTAAGGATCCCCTCACTACAGTGTATCCAACCATTACCACCCATTCACTTACCAGCCATCACCTACCACACTGAATATCACCTAAACCACCCTAATCACCTACCCCCCCCATCCATACATGTACACCTCACCACCTATCATCTTACCATCCAATCATCCTGACCATTTTTCACCTTACCACCTTCATATTCTACCATCCATCACTACCATGTATCACCTACCACCTCCGTATCACTACCTACCCACCTAATCTATCTACCACCCCATCACCGACCATGTATCACCTACCCACCTATCATCTACCACCCAGCATCGTCCACCCATGTATTCACCTACCACCTACTCATCTACCATCCCATTCACCTACCATGTCATCAACCTACCATGCTATCACCAACCACCTATCATCTACCATCCATCACCTACCTGTATCACCTACCAACCTATGCAACTCTAACCATTTCATCAACCCTTACATGTATCAACTACCACCCTATCCACTTACCCATACCCATCCACCTACCATGTACTCACCCTACCACCACCTACCACCTATCATATTCTACCATCCATGCACCTACCACCATGTATCACCTACCATTGTCATCACCTATCCACCCTATCAATCTACCATCCATTACATACCATCACCTACCACCTATCACCCATTTACCATGTATCACCATTCACCTACCTTCCACCTACATAGCGTATCCCATCACCTTATCAACCTACCCATGTGATTCACCTACCACCTATCATCTACCATCATCACCTTACCATTGGTATCACCTTACCATGTATTCACCTACCACCTATCATCTCCATCCATCACCTACCAGTCATCACCCTTACCATGTATCACCTTACCACCATCCATCCACCTACCACCCATCACCTACCATGTATCACCTAACCACCTATCATCATCACCTACGACCATCACCTACCATGTATTTATTCACCTACCCACTATCACCTACCACCCATCACCTACCATGTATCACCTACCACCTATCATCTACCATCCATCACCTACCAGTGTATCACCTACCACCTATCATCTACCCATCCATCACCTACCATGATATCACCTACCCACCTATCATCTACCATCCTCACCTACCATGTATTACCATTTAATCCTACCACCTACATCTACCATCCATCACTACCATCACGTTATCCACCTACCATGTATTCACCTGTAACACACTACCACTTGTAATCACCTACCACCTATCATCTACCATCCATCACCTACCATGATCACTACTCACCACCCTCACCTACCATGTCACTTATCAGCCATCACCACCTCCCATGTACACCTACCACCTAATTCATCTCTATCATCCGATCAACCTTACATCTACCATCCATTCAGTATCCCACACCCTACCACATCTATCAGTCTACCATCCATCCCATGATCACTACCACCTATCACTCTACCATTTATCACCTACACCCATTCACCTACATCTACCATTACCACCTATCACACCCCTATGTATCACCTACCATGTATCACCTACCACCTATCACCCTCCCCCCATCGATCCTTACCATGTATCACCTACCACCTATCACCATCCAGCTACCATCCCTACCTACCATGGGGGATCACCTACCATGTATCACCCTACCACCTATCAACCTCCATCCCATCACCTACCATCCAATCACCTACCACCGTATCACCTTACCATATCACGATCAGGCCTACCACCAATCACCTCACCATCCATATCACCTACCACCTAAATCATCTACTCCTCACCATCACCTACCACCATCACCTACCACGCCTGTATCACCTACCAAGTATCTATATCAATTCTACCAACCATCACCTACCATAATCCTACCATTGTATCACCTGAGCGCGAGCGTGAATTACTCCTTACATCACCATCCATCACCACCAATCACCTACCATGTATCACCTATCCAATCACCTACCATCATCCTACCACCCATCACCCACCTACCATGTCCATCACCTCACTACCTTATCACCATCCATCACCTACCGCCCATCACCCCTACCATGATATCAATCTACCACCCATATCACCCTTACCTACCAATCATACCATCACACCTACCACCCATCCAAACTACTATTGCTATCACCTACCACCTATCATCTACGACCATACACTACCCTGTATCACCTACACCTACCACCCACCTTACCCACCTGACACCAGCTACCATCCTATGTTACGGCATGTATATCATTCTACCATGTTCATCGCGCGCTTAACTACCACCTATCATCTCATTCCATCACATCTCTTTATCACCATCCATCACCTGTCACCTACCAAAGCCTACCACGCCCCTAACCATGAGTCCTATGTCCAACTACCTACATGATCACTCACCACCTATTCAGTCTACCATCCTACATCAATCCTATCCACCTACCACCTATCAAAACCCATCCGTGTTTCAACCACCTATCATCATCCCCACCTACACCTGTATCACCGTACCACCTTATCATCACCATCCCCCTCACTACCATCCTATCACCTTACCCACCTATCAGCCTACCATGTCCTCACCTACACCACCTACTATTCACCTACCATGTATCCACCAACCATACCCATCCATCATCCACCATGCGTATCACCTACCATGTATCCCTATCACCTATGTAATCCACCTACCAACCTCCTAAGACCCATCACCTACCATGTATCACCTACCACCTATCACCTACCACCCATCTACCATCCACACTACCATGTATCACCTACCATTATCATCCATCACCCATGCACCGACCTATCCACACTATCCCATCCATCACCTACCATGTATCACCTTACCACCTATCATCTACCATTCCATCACCACCCATCACACCAGTGTATCACCTACCACCTATCATCTACCACCCATCACCTACCAGATATCACCTACCACCTCCATCTACCATCCATCACCTACCATGTATGCCTACCATGTAAATCACCTACCACCTATCATTCTACCATCCATCACCTACCACCCATGTGTATTCCCTACCATGTATCACCTACCTACCTATCATCTACCATCCATCCTACCATGTATCACCTACCCTATCACCTACCCTACCATCACCTACCATGTATCACCTACCACCTATTTCATCTACCATCCATCACGATGTATCACCTACCACCCATCAGTCTACCACCATCACCTACCATGTATCACCTACCACCTACCAATCCTATCATCTACCATCCATCACCCAATTATCACCTACTATTTATTGTATCACCTATCCACCCATCCATCTACCACGTATTACCTACCATCCATCCTACCATACCACCTACCATGCTTATCACCTACCATGTATCATCTACCACCATCATATCACCTATGTATCTACCACCTATCATTCACCTACCAATTTGTATCAACCTACCACCTACCCCATCCATCACCACCTACCATCCATCACCATACCATGTATCACCTACCATCATCTACCATCCATCACCTTCACTCATCCTACCATTTCATGTCATAACCTTTGTACCTACCACATGTATCACCTAACCACCTATCAGTCTACCCATCCATCACCTACCATGTAATCACCTACCATCCAATACGTATCACCTACCACCTATCATCTCACCATCCATCCTACCACCCTCACCTACCATGTTACTATCACCTACCACCTATCACCTACCACCCATCACCTAGCCATGTTCACCACACCTATCATCTTACCATCCACATCCTACCATGTATCACCTACCACCTATCATCACACCATCATACCATGTATCACATCACCTACCATACTGGTATCATCCTACCATCCATCATTGACATGTATCACCTACCATGTACCACCTACCATGTATCCACCTACCTAACCATCACCTAATACCGATCACCTACCATTGTATCACGCTACCACCTATCATCTACCATCCATCACCCCCCTACCACCTATCCATACATCACCTACCATGTATCACCTACCACCTATCATCACTACCACCCATCACCTACCATGTATCACCACACCTATCACCTACCATCATCATCCCCATGTATCACCTAATAATCACCTACCACCTATCATCTACCCATTTCCATCCACCTACCTATCCACCGTGTACATCACCTACCACCTATCATCACACTCAGTATCAACCTCATCCACTCCATGTGCCATCACCAGTCACCTCCATATACCACATGTATCACCTACACCTATCATCTACCACCATTACCATGTATCACCTACCACCTATCAACCCCATCACCACCATGTATCACCACCTAACTACCATCCATCCATGTCACCACCACCTGTATCACCTACCACCTATCACCTACACTAATCCATCCTACACCCTACCTACCATCACCTGTATCACCTACCACCTATCATCTACCACATCAGTACATCCCATCATCCCCTACCATGTATCACCTACCACTCACTACCCACCCACCACTCACCTACCATGTGAGTTCACCTACCACCTATCCATGACTACCATCCATCACCTACCACCCTATAACTACCACTCCATCATCACCTAACCATAATCACCTACCACCTATCATCACCATCACCTACCATGTATCACCTACACACCTATCATTCTTCCATCCATCACTTCTCACCATGTATCACTACCGAACCCAATCTATCATGGCTACCACCATCACCTACCTATCATCTACCATCCATCACCTACCATGTATCACCTACCACCTATCATCTACCACCCAGTCACCTACCATGTATTACACCTACCACCTATCACCTACCTCAACACCTCACCTACCATGTATCACCTACCACCTAGTCACCACCATCACCTACCATCACCTACCATGTTCACTACCATCCGCTATCACCTACCACCTATCATCTACCATCCATCACCTACCATGTATCACCTAAAACCACCACCAACTATCAGCTATCTCTACCATCCCACCATGTATCACCTACCAATCAATCTACCATCCATCACCTACATGTATCACCTACCATGTATCTTACCACCTATCATCTACCATCCATCACCTACCATGTATCAACCTACCACCTATCATGACTCATCCATCACATCTACCATATCACCTACCACTACCATTACCAGCCTACCATGTATCACCTACAATCACCTACACTATCCATCCATACCATTCTACTACCACGTGTATCACCTAGCCAATGTACCATGTATCAAAGACCCTACCATGTATCCATCACCTACCACCTATCACCCCTATCCCATCCATCACCTACCTTTATGTAATCAACCTACCATGTATATCACCTACCACCTATACAGCCTACCATGTATCACCGGTACCACCTATCATCCTACCACCCATCACCTACCATGTATCACCTACCACCTATCATCTACCATCCATCACCTACCATGTGTCATCACCATCCACCTACCACCACCTACCATCATCTACCATCCATCAATCCCCTACCATGTATCACCTACCACCTATCATCTACCATGTGTATCACCTACCACGATCACCTACCATCACCGTATCACCTACCAACCCTATCACCTACCACTACCACCCATGTATCACCTACATGTATCACCTACCACCTATCATCTACCATCCATCACCTACCTGTATCACCTACCACCTATCATCTACCATCCATCACCTACCATGTATCACCTACCACCTATCATCTACCATCCATCACCTACCATGTATCACCTACCCATACCATGTATCACCTACCATCCATCACCTACCAATCACCTACCATGTATCACCTACCACCTACATCTATCCATCCACCTACCATGGTAGTCACCTACCACCTATCATCTACCATCCATCACCTACCATGTATCACCTACCATGTATGCACCTACCACATCACCTACCACCGCATCACCTACCATTACTATCACCTACCCCCATATCATCTACCCATCCATTGTATCACCTACCATGTTATCACCCACCACGTATCATCTACCACCATTATCCTACCATCACCTACCATGTATCAACCACGCTGTATCATCTACCACCTATCACCTCCACCTACCATGTATCACCTACCACCTATCAACTACCATCCATACCTAACATGTATCACTAACATCCCATCATCCTACCATGTATCACCTACCACCTATCATCTACACCATCACCGTACCATGTATCACCTACCACCTCACTCTACCACCTACCATGTATCACCTACCCTATATTCATCTACCCTCCATCACACCATGTATCACCTACACCTATCATCTACCATCCATCTACCAATGTATCACCTACCACCTATCATTACCATCCATCACCTACCATGTATCACCTACCACCTATCTACATCACCTTACCATGTATCACCTACCATGTATCCTACCACCATCATCTACCAATCCATCACCTACCATGTATCACCTACCACCTATCATCTACCATCCATCACCTACCATGTATCACCTACCATGTATCACCTACCACCTATCATCTACCACCTCACTCACCTACCATGTATCACCTTACCTACCATCCCATCACCACCATCACCTACACCATGTATCACCTACCACCTATCAATGTATCACCTCGACCATCCATCACCTATATCATCACCATACAATCACCTACCATTATCATCTGTATCCACCCTATCCACCATCACCTACCACCTCACTACCATGTATCACCTACCACCTATCACCATACCACCATCCACCATATCACATCCATCACCTACCATGTATCACCTACCACCTATCACCTACCACCTATCACCTACCATCACCTATCATTTACCCTACCACACCTACCTTGTACGCTATCACCTACAGCCTATCACTACATCCATCCTTACCATGAATCACCGCTACCATGTATCCCATCCACCATCCATCGTATACCCATACCATGTATCACCTACCACCCTCACCTATCACCTCCACCACCCATGTATCAGCACCCATCACCTACCATGTATCACTACCAACTAACCATTCATCTATCACCTACCACCTATCATCTACCATCCACCCTACCATATCATCTACGATCCCTACCACCCATACACCTACCATGTATCACCTACCACCTACCATCACTTACTACCAATGCCAATCCTACCACCTAGTTATCACCTACCACCTAATGTATTCACCTACCACCTATCATCTACCATCCATCACCTACCATATCACCTACCACTCATCTACCATCACCTACTATCATCTACCATGTATCACCTACCATCATCTACCACCTATCACCTCACCACCTACATGTATCACCTACCACCTATAATCACCTACCACCGATCACTACCATGTATCGCACCTACCATTCTATCATCCTACCACCCATCACACCTACCATGTATCCACCTACCACCTATCATCTACCAATCCCATCACCTACCATGTATCACCTACCAACCTATCCATCTACCACCACCCCTATCACCTACCATGTATCACCTACCACCTATCATCTACCATCCATCACCTACCATCACCTACATGTATCACCTACCACCTATCATCTACATCCATCACCTACCATGTACACCTACCATCACCTACCAGTATCACCTACCACCCATCTACCCATCACCTACCATGTATCACCTACCAATCACCTACCACCTATCATCTACATCCATCACCTACCACCTGATATCACCTACCACTATCATCTACCATACCACACACCTACCATGTATCACCTACCACCTATCATCTACCATCCATTACCTTACCATTGTATCACTACCACCTATCCATCTACCATCCATCACCTACCATGTATCACCTACCACCTGTCATCTACCACCATCACCTACCATGTATCACCTACCACCTATCATCTACCATCCCATCACCTACCATGTATCACCTACCATGTGGCACCTACCACCTATCATCTCACCTACCACCATCATCACCTACCTATCATCTACCCACCCATAGTATCCACTACCCCTATCATCTACCATCCATCACCTACCATCCATCACATACATGTATCACCTACCATCATATTCTACCATCCATCACCTACCCTGTATCACCTACCACCTATCATCACCATCACTATCATCACCTTCCATGTATCAGCCCCTACCACCTATCACCTACCATTCACCTACCATGTATCACCTACCACCACCATCACCTACCACCCATCACCTACCATGTATCACTACCACCTATCATCTACCATCCTCATACCCATCACCTACCATGTATCACCTACCACCTATCATCTACCACCATCACTACCACCCATCACTACCATGTATCACCTACCACCTATCATCTACCATCCTATCACTACCATCCTACCATGTATCACCTACCACCTATCATCTACCATCATCACCTACCATGTATCACCTACCACCTTATCTACCATCCATCACCTACCATGTATCACCTACCAATCCTATTCATCTACCATGTATCACCTACCATGTATCACCTACCACCTATCATCTACCATCCTCACCTACCACCATCACCTACCCATGTATCACCTACCACCTATCATCTACCATCCATCACCTACCATGTATCATACCACCTATCACGCACCATCCCACTACCATGTATCACCTACCACCTATCATCTACCATCCATCACCTACCATGTATCACCTACACCTATCACCTACCACCATCATCCTACCATGTATCACCTACCACCTATCATCTACCATCCCATCACCTACCATGTACCTCACCTACCATGTATCACCTACCACCTATCATCACCACCATCACCTACCATCACCTACCACCTATCTCTACCACCTGCCTATCACCCTACTACACCATCCCTACCACCCATCACCTCCATGTACATCATATCATCTGTATCACCACCTACCACCCTATGTATCATATCATCCTATCCACCATCACCTACCATACATGTATCACCTACCACCTGTTATCATCTACCACACCTACCACCTATCCATGTATCACCTACCATGTATCACCCTACCACACCTATCATTACCAACCATCACCTACCATGTATCACCTCACCTACTACCATGTATCACCTACCACCTATCATCTACCATCCATCACCTACCATGTATCACCTACCACCTATCATCTACCACCATCACTACCATGTATCACCTACCTTGTATCACCTACCACCTATCATCTACCATCCATCACCTACCACCCATCACACCATGTATCACCTACCACCTATCATCTACCATCCATCACCTACACCCTATCCTACCTATTCTTCTTACCATGTATCACCTACCACACCCTATCATCTACCATCCATCACCTACCACATCATCCATCTACCACCTCCACACCTACCATGTATTACCTACCACCTATCATCTACCATCCATCACCTACCACACCTACCCAACCTATCACCTACCATCCATCACCTAAACCATGTATCACCTACCACCTATCATCTACCATCCATCACCTACCATGTATCACCTACCACCTATCATCCATACCTACCACCTGTATCACCTACCACCTACCACCTATCATCTACCCTATGTATCCATATCACCTACCATCCTTGTATCACCTACCATGTATCACCTACCACCTATCATCTTACCATCCATCACCTACCACCATGTATCACCTACCATATCATCTATCACCTACCATCACCTACCATGTATCCTACCACCTATCATCTACCATCCATCACACCTACCACCTATCATCTACCATACACCATGTATCACCTACCACCTATCACCACCATACCACCAGCTTCCATCACCTACCATGTATCACCTACCACCTATCATCTACCATCCATCACCTACCATGTATCACCTACCACCTATCATCTACCATCCATCACACCTACCTACCAATCACCTACCATGTATCACCTACCACCTATCACCTAACACCATCACCTACCATGTATCACCTATATCACCTCCATCCATCACCTCATCCATCTACCATGTATCCACCTACCACCTATCATACCATGTATCACCTACCACTATCACCTACCATCCATCACCTACCATGTATCACCTACCACCTATCATCTACCACCTATCACCTACCATGTATCACCTACCACCTATCATCTACCATCCATCACCTACCATGTATCACCTACCACCTATCATCTACCATCCATCACCTACCATGTATCACCTACCACCTATCATCTACCATCCATCACCTACCACCCATCACCTACCATGTATCACCTACCACCTACCACCTACCACCATCACCTACCATGTATCACCTACCACCCATCACCCCAACATCACTACCATGTACCTCCACCTCACCACCATGTATCACCTACCACCTACATCCTACCATCCATCACCTACCATACCATGTATCACCTACCACCTATCATCCTACCACCCTATCACCTTACCTATGTATCACCTACCACCTATCATCTACCATCCATCACCTACCATGTACACCTACCAACCGTATCACCTACCATCATCCATGTATCCTACCACCTGTATCACCTACCACCTATCAACCATCCCATCACCTACCATGTATCACCTACCACCTATCATCTACCATCCATCACCTACCATGTATCACCTACCACCTATCATCTACCATTCACCTACCACCCATGTATCACCTATCCACCATATCACACCTACCACCCACCAATACCTACCATCCCTACCATGTATCACCTACCACCCATCCATATCACCTACCATGTACCTCATTACCATCCATCCACTACCACCCATCACCACCCATCACCTACCATGTATCACCTACCACCTATCACCTACCACCCCATCACCTACCATGTATCACCTACCACCTATCATCTACCATCACATCACCTACCATGTATCACCTACCACCTATCATCTACCATCCATCACCTACCATGTATATACACCTGTATCACCTACCACTATCATCCTACCATCCATCACCTACCATGTAATCACTACCATGTATCACCTACCACCTATCACCTACCATCTCATCACCTACCACCTGTATCACCTACCACCTATCATCTACCATCCATCACCTACCCTATCACCTACCATGTATCACCTACCACCTATCATCTACCATCCATCACCTACCATGTATCACCTACCACCTATCATTCCATACCACCCATACATGTATACACCTACCATGTATCACCTACCATGTATCACCTACCACCTATTCATCTACCATCACACCTACCACACCTACCATATCACACCTACCATGTATCACCTACCACCTATCATCTACCATCCATTCACCCTACCATGTATCACCTACCACCTGTATCACCTACCACCTATCATCTACCACCATCACCTACCATGTATCACCTACCACCTATCATCTACCATCCATCACCTACCATGTATCACCTACCACCTATCATCTACCATCCATTCACCTACCATGTATCACCTACCACCTATCATCTACCATCCATCACCTACCATGTATCACCTACCACCTATCATCTACCATCCATCACCTACCATGTATCACCTACCACCTATCATCTACCATCCATCACCTACCATGTATCACCTACCACCCTATCATCTACCATCCATCACCTACCATGTATCACCTACCACCTATCATCTACCATCCATCACCTACCATGTATCACCTACCACCTATCATCTACCATCCATCACCTACCATGTATCACCTACCACCTATCATCTACCATCCATCACCTACCATGTATCACCTACCATCACCTACCATGTTATCACCTACCATCACCTACTACCACCCATCACCTACCATGTATCACCTACCACCTATCATCTACCATCCATCACCTACCATGTATCACCTACCACCTATCATCTACCATCCATCACCTACCATGTATCACCTACCATGTATCACCTACCACCTATCATCTACCATCCATCACCTACCATGTATCACCTACCACCTATCATCTACCATCCATCACCTACCATGTATCACCTACCACCTATCATCTACCATCCATCACCTACCATGTATCACCTACCACCTATCATCTTACCATCCATCACCTACCATGTATCACCTACCACCTATCATCTACCATCCATCACCTACCATGTATCACCTACCACCTATCATCTACCAATCACCTACCATGTATCACCTACCACCTTCACCTACCATGTATCACCTACCACCTATCATCTACCATCCATCACCTACCACCCATGTACCTACCATGTATCACCTACCACCTATCATCCTTACCACCATCACCTACCATGTATCACCTACCACCTATCATCTACCATCCATCACCTACCATGTATCACCTACCACCTATCATCTACCATCCATCACCTACCATGTATCACCTGTATCACCTACCACCTATCAACCATCCACCCTACCATCCATCACCTACCATGTATCACCTACCACCTATCATCTACCTCCATCACTCATGGACTACCATGTATCACCTACCACCTATCATCTACCATCCATCACCTACCATATCACCTACCACCCATCACGTACCTACCATATCATCTACCATCCATCACCTACCATGTATCACCTACCACCTATCATCTACCATCCATCACCTACCTGTATCACCTACCACCTATCATCTACCATCACCTACCATGTATCACCTACCATGTATCACCTACCACCTATCATCTACCATCCATCACCTACCATGTATCACCTACCACCTATCATCTACCATCCATCACCTACCATGTATCACCTACCATGTATCACCTACCACCTATCATCTACCATCCATCACCTACCACACCTACCATGTATCACCTACCACCTATCATCTACCATCCATCCCTACCATGTATCACCTACCACCTATCATCTACCATCCATCACCTACCATGTATCACCTATCACCTACCACCTATCATCTACCATACATCACCTACCATGTATCACCTACCACCTATCATCTACCATCCATCATCACCTACCATGTATCACCTATCCACCTATCAACCATGTATCACCTCCATATCACCTATCCATCACCTACCATGTATCACCTACCACCTATCACTACCAGTAACACCTCACCTACCACCTATCATCTACCATCCATCACCTACCATGTATCACCTACCACCTATCATACGTATCACCTACACCATGTATCACCTACCACCTATCATCTACCATCCATCACCTACCATGTATCACCTACCACACTACCATATCACCTACCATCCATCACCTACCATGTATCACCTACCACCTATCATCTACCATCCATCACCTACCATGTATCACCTACCATGTATCCCTACACCTCATCTACCATCCATGTATCACCTACCATGTATCACCTACCACCTATCATTACCATCCATCACCTACCATGTATCACCTACCACCTATCACTACCATCCATCACCTACCACATCACCTACCATGTATCACCTACCACCTATCATCTACATCCATCACCTACCATGTATCACCTACCAGCCATCACTACCATCCATTCACCTACCATGTATCACCTACCACCTATCATCTACCATCCATCACCTACCATGTATCACCTACCATGTATCACCCTACCACCTATCATCTACCATCCATCACCTACCATGTATCACCTACCACCTATCCACCATCCACACCTACCAATCCATCACCCATTGCATCATCACCTATCACATGTATCACCTACCACCTATCATCTACCATCCATCACCTACCATTGTATCACCTACCATGTATCACCTACCACCTCATCTACCATCCATCACCTACCATGTATCACCTACCACCTATCATCTACCATATCCCCTACCATGTATCACCTACCATTTATCACCTACCACTATCATCCTACCATCCATCAACCTACCATGTGTATCACCTACCACCATGTATCACCTACACACCTATCATCTACCATCCTTATCACCTACCATGTATCACCTACCCCTATCATCCCATCACCTACCATGTATCACCTACCATGTATCACCTACCACCTATCATCTACCATCACACCTACCATGTATCACCTACCATCATCTACCATTCCATCACCTACCTGTATCACCTACACCTATCACCTACCATCACCACCATCACCTACCATGTATCACCTACCACCTATCATCTACCATCCATCACCTACCATGTATCACCTACCACCTATCACCTCTACCATCCATCACCTACCATGTATCACCTACCACCTATCATCTACCATCCATCACCTACCATGTATCACCTACCACCATGTATCACCTACCACCTATCATCTACCATCCCATGTACACCTACATGTGTATCACCTACCACCTATCATCTACCATCCATCACCTACCATGTATCACCTACTCATCACCTACCACCCATCACCTACCATGTATCACCTACCACCTATCATCTACCATCCATCACCTACCATGTATCACCTACCACCTATCATCTACCATCCATCACCTACCATGTATCACCTACCACCTATCATCTACCATCCACCATACCATGTATCACCTACCACCTATCATCTACCATCCATCACCTACCATGTATCACCTACCATGTATCACCTACCACCTATCATGTATCTACCATCCATCATCCTACCATGTATCACCTACCACCTATCATCTACCATCACCTGATCCACCTACCCATGTATCACCTACCATGTATCACACCACCTATCATCTACCATCCATCACCTACCATGTATCACCTACCATGTATCACCTACCACCTATCATCTACCATCCATCACCTACCCTTATGTATATCACCTACCACCTACCACCTATCATCTACACCATCCATCACCTACCATGGTATCACCTACCACCTATCATCTACCTCCATCCATCACCTACCATGTATCACCTACCATGTATCATTACACCTTCATCTACCATCTATCATCAACCAACTACCATGTATCACCTACCACCATCATCTACCATCCATCACCTACCATGTACCACCATGTATCACCTACCACCTATCATCTACCATCCATCACCTACCATGTATCACCTATCCACCCATCATCTACCATCCATCACTACCCACATCACCTACCACCTATCATCTACCATGTATCCATCAACCTACCATGTATCACTACCACCTAATATCTACCATCCATCACCTACACCACATTGTATCAGCCTACCTACCCCATATCATCTACCATATCACATACCATGTATCACTTACCACCTATCACTCTACCACATGTATCACCTACCACCTATCATCATACCATTCACTACCATGTATCACCTACCACCTATCATCTACCATCCATCACCTACCATGTATCACCTACCATGTATCACCTACCACCTATCACCTACCATGTATCACCTACCACCTATCATCTACCATCCATCACCTACCATGTATCACCTACCACCTATCATCTACCATCCATCACCTACCATGTATCACCTACCACCTATCATCTACCATCCATCACCTACCATGTATCACCTACCATGTATCACCTACCATGTATCACCTACCACCTATCACCTACCACCCATCACCTACCATGTATCACCTACCACCTATCATCTACCATCCATCACCTACCATGTATCACCTACCACCTATCATCTACCATCCATCACCTACCATGTATCACCTACCACCTATCATCTACCATCCATCACCTACCACCCATCACCTACCATGTATCACCTACCATGTATCACCTACCACCTATCATCTACCATCCATCACCTACCATGTATCACCTACCACCTATCATCTACCATCCATCACCTACCATCCATCACCTACCACCTATCATCTACCATACATCACCTACCATGTATCACCTACCACCTATCATCTACCACCCATCACCTACCATGTATCACCTACCACCTATCATCTACCATCCATCAACTACCACCCATCACCTACCATGTATCACCTACCACCTATCATCTACCATCCATCACCTACCATGTATCACCTACCATGTATCATCGTTCTTGCAGGGGGCAGATCAAGGCGAGCCTTGTGGCTGTTGCAACAGGGGGAATTCGATGCGTCGCCGCCTGAAGGGCATCACCCATCAGCTACCATCTGTTATCTATCACATATCTCCCATCACCGGCCATATATCACCCAGCATTTATCATCATCCTTGCAGGGGACAGATCAAGGCGAGCCCTATGGCTGCTGCAGCCAGGGGGGATTTGATGCGTCGCCGCCTGAAGCGCATCACCCATCAGCTACCATCTATCACCCAGCATGTATCATCATTCTCGCAGGGCGCAGATCAAGGCGATCCCTGTGGCTGCTGCAGCTGGGGGGGATTTGATGCGTCGCCGGCCTGAAGGGGATCACCCATCACCTATCATATGTCACATATCTCCCATCAACGGACATCTATCACCCAGCATTTATCATCATCCTTGCAGAGCGCAGATCAAGGAAAGCCCTGTGGCTGCTGCAGCCGTGGGGGATCTGATGTCTCGCCGCCTGAAGCGCATCACCGAGGAAATCAGCTACCATCTATCATCTATCACATATCTCCCATCACCTACCATCTATCATCTATCACCTAGCATTTATTATCATTCTCGCAGGGCGCATATCAAGGCAAGCCCTGTAGCTGCTGCAGCCGGGGGGGATTTGATGCGTCGCCGCCTGAAGCGCATCACCGAGGAGATCAGCACTCTCTCCACAAGCCTTCCACTCTCTTGGGAAAGCTCTGTGTTTGTGGCGGTGGACGAGGAGAGGATGGACGTGCTGAGGTAGGCTCTTTATGTGTGTGTGCGGCACTACTCAAATTGAACGACTCGGTGCTAACCCAGTGCGAGGCGCTGCCTCCTAAACCCCTCAGAGCTCGGAGCCCGGGGGGGTGGGCATCTACTTGTTTTGTTAGCTAAGCCATTTCTGATTAGTTGAGCCAGAGCCATGCGTAGCCATGCAGCTCTATTTGGAAAGCTCTGTGTTCGTGGCGGTGGATGAAGGGAGGATAGACGTGCTGATGTAAGCTTTTTTTTTTTGCCCCGGGCCGCTACCCCCCCGAACCCCACAGAGCGCGGAGACCGGGGGGGTTGGGAAGCTATTGTTTTGTTAGTTTAGCCAGACCCATGTGTGGCCATGCAGCTCTCTTGGGAAAGCTCTGTGTTTGTGGCGGTAGACGAAAAGAGGATGGACGTGCTGAGGTAGGCTCTTTATTGTGTTTGTGGCTGTAGATGAGGACAGGATGGACGTGCTGAGGTAGGCTCTTTTTGTGTGCCCCTCGCCGCTGCCCTCCAAACAGAGCGCGAAGTGTGGATCCTGGGGGTCTCTGGGGGGCATTTCTGATTAGTTTAGCCTGACCCATGCGTTGCCGTGCCGCTCTCTTGGTAAAGCTCTGTGCTGAGGTAGGAGATGGATGTGCTGAGGTAGCCTTGTGTGCGAAGCCAGGCAATGCGTTGAAATTGTGCTACCCCAGTGCGAGGCGCTGCCCCCCAACAGAGACGAGGTAGCCTTGTGTACGACACCAGGCGACGTGTTGAAATTGAGCGAATCAGTGCTACCCCAGTGCGAGGCGCTGCCCCCCAACCCCCACAGAGCGAAGGTAAGGTTGTGTGCGACGCCAGGCAACGTGTTGAAATTGAGCGAAAGGGTGCTACCCAAGTGCGAGGCGCTGCCTCCTGAATCTCACAGAGTGGAGTTAGCCTTGTGTGCGAAGCCAGGCAACGCGTTGATATTGAGCGAATCGGTGCTACCCCAGTGCGAGGCGCTGCCTCCTGAATCTCACAGAGTGGAGTTAGCCTTGTGTGCGAAGCCAGGCAACGCGTTGATATTGAGCGAATCGGTGCTACCCCAGTGCGAGGCGCTGCCCCCCAACCCTTACAGAGCTGAGGTAAGGTTGTGTGCAACGCCAGTCAACGTGTTGAAATTGAGCGAATCGGTGCTACCCCAGTGCGAGGCTCTGCCTCCGGAATCTCACAGAGTGGAGTTAGCCTTGTGTGCGAAGCCAGGCAACGCGTTGATATTGAGCGAATCGGTGCTACCCCAGTGCGAGGCGCTGCCCCCCAACCCTTACAGAGCGGACGTAGGGTTGTGTGCGACGCTAGGCAACGTGTTGAAATTGAGCGAATCGGTGCTACCCCAGTGCGAGGCGCTGCCTCCTGAATCTCACAGAGTGGAGTTAGCCTTGTGTGCGAAGCCAGGCAACGCGTTGATATTGAGCGAATCGGTTCTACCCCAGTGCGAGGCGCTGCCCCCCAACCCCCACATAGTGGAGGTAGGGTTGTGTGCGACGCCAGGCAACGTGTTGAAATTGAGCGAATCGGTGCTACCCCAGTGCGAGGCGCTGCCTCCTGAATCTCACAGAGTGGAGTTAGCCTTGTGTGCGAAGCCAGGCAACGCGTTGATATTGAGCGAATCGGTGCTACCCCAGTGCGAGGCGCTGCCTCCCAACCCCCACAGAGCGGAAGTAGGGTTGTGTGCGACGCCAGGCAACGCGTTGATATTGAGCGAATCGGTGCTACCCCAGTGCGACGCGCTGCCCCCCACCCCCAACAGAGCGGAGGTAGGGTTGTGTACAACACTAGGCGACGTGTTGATATTGAGCGAATCGGTGCTACCCCAGTGCGAGGCGCTGCCCCCTGAATATCACAGAATGGAGTTAGCCTTGTGTGCGAAGCCAGGCAACGCGTTGAAATTTAGCGAATCGGTGCTACCCCAGTGCGAGGTGCTGCCTCCTGAATCTCACAGAGTGGAGTTAGCCTTGTGTGCGAAGCCAGGCAACGCGTTGATATTGAGCGATCGGTGCTCGAGGCGCTCCTCCTGAAACGCGCGTGTGCGACGTGCGAGGTGCTGCCTCCTGAACTCACAGAGTGGAGTAGGGGTAGCCTTGTGTGCGAAGCCAGGCAACGCGTATAAGCGAATCGGTGCTACCCCAGTGCGAGGCGCTGCCCCCCAACCCCCATAGAGCGGAGGTAGGGTTGTGTGCGACGCTAGGCAACGTGTTGAAATTGAGCGAATCGGTGCTACCCCAGTGCGAGGCGCTGCCTCCTGAATCTCACAGAGTGGAGTTAGCCTTGTGTGCGAAGCCCGGCAACGCGTTGATATTGAGCGAATCGGTGCTACCCCAGTGCGAGGCGCTGCCCCCCAACCCTTACAGAGCGGAGGTAGGGTTGTGTGCGACGCCGGGCAACGTGTCGAAATTGAGCGAATCGGTGCTACCCCAGTGCGAGGTGCTGCCTCCTGAATCTCACAGAGTGGATTTAGCCTTGTGTGCGAAGCCAGGCAACGCGTTGATATTGAGCGAATCGGTGCTACCCCAGTGCGAGGCGCTGCCCCCCAACCCCCATAGAGCGGAGGTAGGGTTGTGTGCGACGCTAGGCAACGTGTTGAAATTGAGCGAATCGGTGCTACCCCAGTGCGAGGCGCTGCCTCCTGAATCTCACAGAGTGGAGTTAGCCTTGTGTGCGAAGCCGGGCAACGCGTTGATATTGAGCGAATCGGTGCTACCCCTGTGCGAGGCACTGCCTCCTGAATCTCACAGAGTGGAGTTAGCCTTGTGCGCAAAGCCAGGCAACGCGTTGATATAGTGGCGAATCGGTGCTACCCCAGTTGGCGAGGCGCTGCGTGCGACGCCAGGCAAGTGTTGAATTGAGCGGTGCAAATCTCACAGGTGGAGCCTTGTGTGCGAAGCCAGGCAACGCGTTGATAATTGAGCGAGGTTTCTACCCAGTGCGACGTGCCCCCACCCCACAGAGCGGAGGTAGGGTTGTGTGCGACGCCAGGCAACGTGTTGAAATTGAGCGAAAATCGGTGCTACCCCCAGTGCGAGGCGCTGCCCTCCTGAATCTCACAGAGTGGAGTTAGCCTTGTGTGGCGAAGCCAGGCAACGCGTTGATATTGACAGCCGAATCGGTGCTACCTCAGTGCGAGGCGCTGCCCCCCAACCCCTGATTCACAGAGTGGAAGTAGGGTTGTGTGCGACGCAGGCAACGCGTTGATGATTGAGCGAATCGGTGCTACCCAGTGCGACGCGCTGCCCCCCAACCCCAATCAGAGCGGAGGTAGGGTTGTGTTTTTTTTTTTGGGGCGACGCACATAGGCGACGTGTTGATATTGAGCGAATCGGTGCTAAGTACCTCAGTGCGAGGCGCTGCCCCCTGAATATCACAGAGTGGAGTTTTAGCCTTGTGTGCGAAGCCAGGCAACGCGTTGAAAATTTGCGAATCGGTGCTACCAGTGCGAGGCGCTGCACCAACCCTTACGAGAGCTGAGGTAGGGTTGTGTGCGACGCCATGGCAACGTGTTGAAGATTGAGCGAATTACCCAGTGCGAAGAAAGTCTCCCAGCCTACGGGCACAGTGCGAATCGCTGCCCTGATCTCACAGAGGCAACGTGTTTGAAATTGAGCGGTAGTGTAGCGACAGCCAGCAACGCGTTGATATTGAGTGGTCTGCTAACTGTGCGAGGCTGCTCCTGAATCTACAGAGTGGAGTTACCTTGTGCGAAGCCAGGCAACGATTAGAGTTGAATCGGGACTAGTGCGAGCGGTGACGCCAGGCAAGTACGGTGCTACCCAGAGTGGGCCTGCGTCTGAATCTCAGCAGAGTGCGAGCCAGGCGCGTTGATATTGCTACCCCCAGCGCTGCTGCTCACGGTGGCTAGAATGCCTCCTGAATCTCACAGAGTGGGTACCTTGTCTGTGCGAAGCCAGGGGAGGCAAGCGAGCGGGACGTTGATATGAGCGCGAATCGGTGCTACCCAGTGCATGCCCCACCCCCAACAGAGCGGAGGTACGACACTGGTGTAGTAGGGCTGCAGAATCTCACGAGTGGGAGTTGAAAATTTAGCCGGTTGTGTGCCGAGAGCTGAGGTAACGCCAGGGCAACGCGATCGGTTTGAGCGAATCTATTTTCAAGTTGGCGAGGCGCTGCGTACCACAGAGTGGCGTTAGTTTGCGGTGCTACCGACGTGCCCGAGGTGCAATTCACAGAGTGGAGTTAGCCTTGTGTGCGAAGCAGGCAACGGTTGAATATTGAGTGAAAATCAAGTGGAGGTGCGCGTTCACCAGATATTGCCTTTGTGGTGCGAGCCGAATTGATGATTGAAGTGATGGGTTGCGGTTCTACACCCAGGGCTGCTCGCCTCCTGAATTCCCCAGTGTGGGTTAGCCTTGCGCTGCCCCAACCGCCCATAGAGCAACGCGTAGGGTTGATATTGAGTGAATCGGTGCCTGCTCCAGGCAACGTGCGATCGACATCTCACAGGTGGAGTTAGCGATGGTTGATATTGAGCGAGGCTGCCTCCTGAATCTCAGGTAGGGTTGTGGTGCAGAGTGGAGTTTAGCAGTTGGCGAGGCGCTTGAATCTCCACAAGCTGTGCGAAGCCCGGCAACGCGTTGATATTGAGCGAATCGGTGCTACCCCAGTGCGAGGCGCTGCCCCCCCAAACCCCTTACAGAGCGGAGGTAGGGGTTGTGGTGCGACGCCGGGGCAACGTGTCGAAATTGAGCGAATCGGTGCTACCCCAGTGCGAGGTGCTGCCTCCTGAATCTCACAGAGTGGATTTAGCCTTGTGTGCGAAGCCAGGCAACGCGTTGATATTGAGCGAATCGGTGCTACCCCAGTGCGAGGCGCTGCCCCCAACCCCCCAACCCCCATAGAGCGGAGGTAGGGTTGTGTTGCGACGCTAAGGCAACGTGTTGAAATTGAGCAATCGGTGCTACCCAGTGCGAGGCGCTGCGTTCCTGAATCTACAACAGAGTGGATGTTTAGCCTTGTGGTGGCGAAGCTAGGGCAACGCGCGTTGATGATTGAGCGAATCGGTGCTACCCCTGTGCGAGGCACTGCCTCCTGAATCTCACAGAGTGGAGTTTGCCTTGCGCAAAGCCGGCAAAGCGCGTTGATATTGAGCGAATCGGTGCTACCCAGTGCGAGGCGCTGCCCCCCAACCTTCAGAGCGGACGTAGGTTGTGTGCGACGCAAAACGTGTTGAGCAATTGACCCAGCAAAATCGGTGCTACAACCAGGCAGTGCCGAGGCTGCCTCCTGAATGCTCACAGAGTGGAGTTTTACGCCTTGTGTGCGAACCAGGCAACGCGTTGATTTGAGCGAATCGGTTCTAACCCCCAGTGCGAGGCGGCTGCCCCAACCCCCACATAGTGGGGGGGGGGGGGCGGGGTTTGTGCGAGTAGGGAAATTGACGATTGTGTACCTACAGCGCGCCAGGAACGTGTTGAAATTGGAAGCGAAGATCGGTGCTACCCAGTGATAATTGAGCGAGGCGCTGCCTCCTGAGAGTGGAGTTAGTCCACTTGTGTGCGAAGCCAGGCAACGCGTTGATATTGAGCGAATCGGTGGCTACCCAGTGCGAGGCGCTGGGCAACACCCCAACAGAGCGGAAGTAGGGTTGTGTGCGACGCAGTACGCGTTGACCGAGCGCTGCTCCGCCAGTGCGACGCGCTTGCCCCCCACCCAACAGCAGCGCGACGGTAGGGTTTGTGTAGACACTAAGGCGACGTGTTGATTTGAGCGAATCGGGTGCTACCCCAGTGTCGATGGCGCTGCCCCCTTGAATATCACAAGAAGTGAATGGAGTTAGCCTTGTGTGCGAAGCCAGAGGCAAAACGCGTTGAAATTTAGCGAATCGGTGCTACCCAGTGCGAGGCGCTGCCCCAACCCTTACACGAGCTGAGGTAGGGTTGAGGCAACCTGTACATGAAATTTGTGAATCGGTTACAGTTTTGGCGAGCTACTGCTGCTGCTCCTGAATCTCACAGAGTGGAGTTAGCCTTGTGTGCGAAGCAGGCAACGCGTTGATATTGAGCAGAATCGCTTGCGCCCCAGCGCGAGGCGCTGGAGCGGAGGTCGACGCCAACGTGTTCGAAATTGAGCGAGGTGCTACCCCCAGTGCGAGGCTGCCTCCTGAATCTCACAGAGTGGGAGTTAGCCTTGTGTGCGAAGCCAGGCAACGAAGTTTGATATTGAGCGAGTCGGTGCTACGCAGTGCGAGGCGCTGCCCCCCAACCCCCATAGAGCGGAGGTAGGGTTGTGTGCGACGCTAGGCAACGTGTTGAAATTGAGCGAATCGGTGCTACCCCAGTGCGAGGCGCTGCCTCCTGAATCTCACAGAGTGGAGTTAGCCTTGTGTGCGAAGCCCACGCGTTGATATTGAGCGAATCGGTGCTACCCCAGTGCGAGGCAGTAGGGGTTGTGTGCGACGCCGGGCCAACGTCGTCGAATTGACGCGAATCGCGTGGTGCTGCCTCCTGAATCTCACAGAGTGGATTTAGCCTTGTGTGCGACCTTTGTATATTGTCGGTGCTATGCGAAGTAGGGTTGTGTGCGACGCCAAACGTGTTGACAATTTGAGCGAATCGGTGCTAGAGGCGAAGAGTGGAGTTACGTGGGGCACGCGAAAGTTGAGGAATCTCACAGGTGCTTAGCCCTGCTCCTGTGCTGGCACTTGTACCTGAGCTCAGGCGAAAGCAGCATTTGAAATTTGGCAACGCGTAGGTTTGTGGCGAGCGGCCGATATTGAGCGATCGTGCTACCCCAGTGCGAGGCGCTGCCAGAGCGAGGCGGTGCTGTTGAAATGACGAATCGGTGCCCCAGTGCGAGGCGCTGCCGTAGAGCGGAGGTCGACACTAGACGTGTTGAAGATTGAGCAAATCGGTGCACCTCCAGTGCGAGGCGCTGCCTCCTGAATCTCACAGAGTGGAGTTAGCCTTGTGTGCGAAGCCAGGCAACGCGTTGATATTGAGCGAATCGGTGCTACCCCTGTGCGAGGCACTGCCTCCTGAATCTCACAGAGTGGAGTTAGCCTTGTGCGCAAAGCCAGGCAACGCGTTGATATTGAGCGAATCGGTGCTGCCCCAGTGCGAGGCGCTGCCCCCCAACCCTTACAGAGCGGAGGTAGGGTTGTGTGCGACGCCGGGCACGTGTTGATTGAGCGAATCGGTGCTACCCAGTGCGAGGCGCTGCCTCCTGAATCTCACAGAGTGGAGTTAGCCTTGTGTGCGAAGCCAGGCAACGCGTTGATATTGAGCGAATCGGTGCTACCCAAGTGCGAGGCGCTGCCCCCCAACCCCCACAGAGCGGAGGTAGGGTTGTGTGCGACGCCAGGCAACGTGTTGAAATTGAGCGAATCGGTGCTACCCCAGTGCGAGGCGCTGCCTCCTGAAATCTCCACAGAGTGAGTTAGCCTTGTGTGCGAAGCCAGGCAACGCGTTGATATTGAGCGAATCGGTGCTACCCCAGTGCGAGGCGCTGCCCCCCAACCCTTACAGAGCGGAGGTAGGGTTGTGTGCGACGCCAGGCAACGTGTTAAAATTGAGCGAATCGGTGCTACCCCAGTGCGAGGCGCTGCCCCCTGAATCACACAGAGTGGAGGTAGGCTTGTGTGCGAAGCCAGGCAACGCGTTGATATTGAGCGAATCGGTGCTACCCCAGTGCGAGGCGCTGCCCCCCAACTCCCACAGAGCGGAGGTAGGGTTGTGTGCGACGCCAGGCAACGTGTTGAAATTGAGCGAATCGGTGCTACCCCAGTGCGAGGCGCTGCCCCCCAACCCCAACAGAGCGGAGGTAGGCTTGTGTACGACACTAGGCGACGTGTTGATATTGAGCGAATCGGTGCTACCCCAGTGCGAGGCGCTGCCCCCTGAATATCACAGAATGGAGTTAGCCTTGTGTGCGAAGCCAGGCAACGCGTTGATATTGAGCAAATCGGTGCTACCCCAGTGCGAGGCGCTGCCCCCCAACCCTTACAGAGCGGAGGTAGGGTTGTGTAGAACACCGGGGGACGTGTTGATATTGAGCGAATCGGTGCTACCCCAGTGCGAGGCGCTGCCCCCTGAATCACACAGAGTGGAGGTAGGCGTGTGTGCGAAGCCAGGCAACGCATTGAAATTTGGCGAATTGGTGCTACCCCCAGTGCAGGCGCTGCCCCTGACAGAGAGGGGTGCGGGTGAACACACAGAGTGGAGGTAGGCTTGTGTGCGAAGCCAGGCAACGCGTTGATATTGAGCGAATCGGTGCTACCCCAGTGCGAGGCGCTGCCCCCAACCCCCACAGAGCGGAGGTAGGGTTGTGTGCGACGCCAGGCAACGTGTTGAAATTGAGCGAATCGGTGCTACCCCAGTTGCGAGGCGGCTGCCCCCAACCCCAACAGAGCGGAGGTAGGCTTGTGTACGACACTAGGCGACGTGTTGATATTGAGCGAATCGGTGCTACCCCAGTGCGAGGCGCTGCCTCCTGAATCTCACAGAGTGGAGTTAGCCTTGTGTGCGAAGCCAGGCAACGCGTTGATATTGAGCGAATCGGTGCTACCCCAGTGCGAGGTGCTGCCTCCTGAATCTCACAGAGTGGAGTTAGCCTTGTGTGCGAAGCCAGGCAACGCGTTGATATTGAGCGAATCGGTGCTACCCCAGTGCGAGGCGCTGCCCCCCAACCCTTACAGAGCGGAGGTAGGGTTGTGTGCGACGCCGGGCAACGTGTTTGAAAATTGAGCGAATCCGTGCTACCCAGTGCGAGGCGCTGGCCTCTGAATCTCACAGAGTGGAGTTAGCCGTTGTGTGCAAAGCCAGGCAACGCGTTCGATATTGAGCGAATCGGTGCTACCCAAGTGCGAGGCGCTGCGCCCCCAACCCCACAGAGCGGAGGTAGGGTTGTGTGCGACGCAGGCAACGTGTTGAATTGAGCGAATCGGTGCTACTAGCCAAGATGCTGATGGCGCTGCCTGCCTGAATTCTCACAGAGTGGAGTTTAGCCCCTTGTGTGCGAAAGCAGGGCAAGCGTTGAATATTGAGCGAATCGGTGCTACCCCCAGTGCGAGGCGCTGCCTCCTGAAATCTCACAGAGTGGAGTTAGCCTGGTGTGCGAAAGCCAAGGCAAAACGCGTTGAAAATTGAGCGAATCGGTGCTACCCCAGTGCGAGGCGCTGCCCCAACCCTTACAGAGCGGAGTAGGGTTCCTGTGCGACGCCAGGCAACGTGTTAAAATTGAGCGAATCGGTGCTACCCAGTGCGAGGCGCTGCCCCCCCTGAATCACACAGAGTGTGGTAGGCTTGTGTGCGAAGCCAGCAACGCGTTGATATGAGCGAATCGGTGCTACCGCCAGTGCGAGGCGCTGCCCCCCCAACCCCCACAGAGCGGAGGTAGGGTTGTGTGCGACACCAGGCAACGTGTTGAATTGAGCGAATCGGTGCTACCCAGTGCGAGGCGCTGCCCCCACGCCTGAATCTCACAGAGTGGAGTTAGCCTTGTGTGCGAAGCCAGGCAATGCGTTGAAATTTAGCGAATCGGTGCTACCCCAGTGCGACGCGCTGCCCCCCACCCCCCACAGGAGGGGAGGTAGGCTTGTGTAACACCAGGCGACGTGTTGTTGATATGAGCGAATCGGTGCTACCCCAGTGCGAGGCGCTGCCCCCTATCACAGAGCGGAGGTAGGCTTGTGTAGACACAGGCGACGTGTTGATATTGAGCGAATCGGTGCTACCCCAGTGCGAGGCGCTGCCCCCTGAATATCACAGAATGGAGTTAGCCTTGTGTGCGAAGCCAGGCAACGCGTTGAAATTTAGCGAATCGGTGCTACCCCAGTGCGAGGCGCTGCCCCCCAACCCCACAGAGCGAGGTAGGGTTGTGTACGACACCAGGCGACGTGTTGATATTGAGCGAATCGGTGCTTCCCAGTGCGAGGCGCTGCCCCCTGAATCACACAGAGTGGAGGTAGGCTTGTGTGCGAAGCCAGGCAACGCGTTGAAATTTGAGCGAATTCGGTGCTACCCAGTGCGAACGCGCTGCCCCCACCCCCACAGAGCGGAGGTAGGGTTGTGTACGACCAGGCGACGTGTTGATATTGAGCGAATCGGTGCTACCCAGTGCGAGGCGCTGCCCCTGAATATCACAGAGCGGAGGTAGGCTTGTGTACGACACAGGCGACGTGTTGATATTGAGCGAATCGGTGCTACCAGTGCGAGGCGCTGTCCCCTGAATATCACAGAATGGAGTTAGCCTTGTGTGCGAAGCCAGGCAACGCGTTGAAAGTTAGCGAATCGGTGCTACCCCAGTGCGAGACGCTGCCCCCCAACCCCCACAGAGCGGAGGTAGGGTTGTGTACGACACCAGGCGACGTGTTGATATTGAGCGAATCGGTGCTTCCCCAGTGCGAGGCGCTGCCCCCTGAATCACACAGAGTGGAGGTAGGCTTGTGTGCGAAGCCAGGCAACGCGTTGAAATTAGCGAATCGGTGCTACCCAGTGCGACGCGCTGCCCCCCACCCCACAGAGCGGAGGTAGGCTTGTGTACGGACACCAGGCGACGTGTTGATATTGAGCGAATCGGTGCTACCCCAGTGCGAGGCGCTGGCCCCTGAATATCACAGGGCGGAGGTAGGCTTGTGTACGACACCTGGCGACGTGTTGATATTGAGCGAATCGATGCTACCCCAGTGCGAGGCGCTGCCCCCTGAATATCACAGAAAGGAGTTAGCCTTGTGTGCGAAGCCAGGCAACGCCGTTTGAAATTGAGCGAATCGGTGCTACCCCAGTGCGAACGCTGCCCCCCAACCCCCACAGAGCGGAGGTAGGGTTGTGTACGACACCAGGCGACGTGTTGTATGAGCGAATCGGTTGCTTCCCAGTGCGAGGCGCTGCCCCCTGAATCACACAGAGTGGAGGTAGGCTTGTGTGCGAAGCCAGGCAACGCGTTGAAATTTAGCAAATCGGTGCTACCCCAGTGCGACGCGCTGCCCCCCACCCCCCACAGAGCGGAGGTAGGCTTGTGTACGACACCAGGCGACGTGTTGATATTGAGCGAATCGGTGCTACCCCAGTGCGAGGCGCTGGCCCCTGAATATCACAGGGCGGAGGTAGGCTTGTGTACGACACCTGGCGACGTGTTGATATTGAGCGAATCGGTCTTACCCCAGTGCGAGGCGCTGCCCCCTGAATATCACAGAATGGAGTTAGCCTTGTGTGCGAAGCCAGGCAACGCGTTGAAATTGAGCGAATCGGTGCTACCCCAGTGCGAGGCGCTGCCCCCCAACCCCCACAGAGCGGAGGTAGGGTTGTGTACGACACCAGGCGACGTGTTGATATTGAGCGAATCGGTGCTTCCCCAGTGCGAGGCGCTGCCCCCTGAATCACACAGAGTGGAGGTAGGCTTGTGTGCGAAGCCAGGCAACGCGTTGAAATTTAGCGAATCGGTGCTACCCCAGTGCGACGCGCTGCCCCCCACCCCCCACAGAGCGGAGGTAGGCTTGTGTACGACACCAGGCGACGTGTTGATATTGAGCGAATCGGTGCTACCCCAGTGCGAGGCGCTGCCCCCTGAATATCACAGAGCGGAGGTAGGCTTGTGTACGACACCAGGCGACGTGTTGATATTGAGCGAATCGGTGCTACCCCAGTGCGAGGCGCTGCCCCCTGAATGTCACAGAATGGAGTTAGCCTTGTGTGCGAAGCCAGGCAACGCGTTGATATTGAGCGAATCGGTGCTACCCCAGTGCGAGACGCTGCCCCCCAACCCCCACAGAGCGGAGGTAGGGTTGTGTACGACACCAGGCGACGTGTTGATATTGAGCGAATCGGTGCTTCCCCAGTGCGAGGCGCTGCCCCCTGAATCACACAGAGTGGAGGTAGGCTTGTGTGCGAAGCCAGGCAACGCGTTGAAATTTAGCGAATTGTGCTACCCCAGTGCGACGCACTGTCCCCCGAACCGCGCAGAGCGCGAGGCGTGAAGCCTGGGGGGGGGGGGGGGGGGGGGGGATTCTGATTAGTTTAGCCAGACCCATGCGCAGCCATGCAGTTCTAGGAGAGGATGGATGTGTTGAGGTAGTCTTCTGTGTTTGCTGGTTGAGGTAGGCTGCATATATATAGAGTTTTCCTTTTAGGCTTTCCTTAGCAGCTTCTAGGCAGCTCCCCGAGTCAGGTGCTGGGTTCCGCCACTCTTTAGCTGGGTTCCGCCACTCTTTATCAGCAGTTCAGGACAGCTGAGTGTGTCAGCTTCAAGGTGCAATAGGCTGCGTCAGGTAAGGCTGAATAGGCAGTCAGAAGAGCTGCATAGAAGCTGCTGCTTGTAGCTGAAAGGACAAACACTGTCCACATAGAAGCTGCTGCGCGTAGCTGAAAATACACACACTGCCCACATAGAAGCTGATGCTCGTAGATGAAAAGACAAACATTGCCCAAATAGAAGCTGCAGCGCGTAGCTGAAAAAACACACACTGCCCACATAGAAGCTGATGCTCGTAGATGAACAGGCAAACACTGCAAATTAAATTATCATCCCAGATGATATGATGATTTAATTATATTATAGAACTTAATTATCACTGTAGCACGAACTCAGGACCCCTTTCGGTAAAACGATTGTTAAGTGTTCAGTTCATCAGTGTGTTTTCTTTCCAAGCCCTTCCTTTAGGTTGGGCAAGTCCCTTTAGCCTATTTGGCCTACCCCTGGGCTGTAACATACATACATACATACATACTGTGCATACCTCCTCCCCCCCCCACATCGCTCACAGGACCATAGCTTTTCTTTTCAGCTGCAAGCAGCAGCTTCTAGGCAGCTCCCCTGGCTAGTATGTATGTTACAGTCCAGGGGTAGGCATGCCAGCTTCGAGCCAGCTCCAACAGCCATTCACTGGGTGTAGACCAAAGCTTTCACTTGCATTGAAATACCCGTAACATCAACTTTCAGACGCACTAGCTAGCTTCAGGTTTGGCCCGAGCACGGGAAAAAGGAGCTGCCTAGAAGCTATTACGCATTGCCCAACAAAGAAACAGTGATGAGTAGAGTACGAGACACGTGCAGGCGACATATGGACCAGGCCCCCCAAAAGAAACAGTGATGTGTGAAGTACGATACACGTGCAGGGGACATATGGACCAGGACCCCCCAAAAACAACAGTGATGTGCGAAGTACGATACACATGCAGGGGACATATGGACCAGGCCCCCCAAAAGAAACAGTGATGTGTGATGTACGATACACGTGCAGGGGACATATGGACCAGGCCCCCCAAAAGAAACAGTGATGTGTGAAGTACGATACACATGCAGGGGACATATGGACCAGGCCCCCCAAAAGAAACTGTGATGCATAATCACCCATGCTTACATACGCTTTTAGGGTTTGATTAGATGTGCCCTTCCCCTGTGTGCAAGATTTTAATTTTTACAGTCCAGGGGTAGCCAAATAGGCTAAAGGGGCTTGCCCAACCTTAAACACAGGAAAGGCAGTCGACAAAACAAAACTGGTGAAGTGAGCGCCAACCAATTGTAAAAACAACCCTGCACATGGATGCATGTTACATGCTTACATACGCTCTTAGCCACATGGATACATGTTACATGCTTACATGTTTATTCACTTAGCCACATGTATACATGTTACTTGTTATATGCATACTCACTCATGCTGACATACGCTCTTAGCCACATGTATACATGTTACATGCATACTCACTCATGCTGACATGTATACTCACTTAGCCACACACTTGTTTCAAGGCACTTTATGAGTGTCTTAGCTACAGTTTGGCTTTTTTCATTTTAAGTACTCACCGATGACTGCATGCAGAGCGCTCATCATAAAATAAGCATATAAAACATAAAATAATATGATATACAATAATAAACAAATAATATAAAAATACTGACCTTTGACTGCATGCAGGGCGCTCATCATAAAATAAACATACATCAAATAAAATAATATGTAATAATAAATATAAAATAAAAACTATGCACCTTTGACTGCATGCAGGGGGATCATCATACAATAAAAAAGTCCTAAATAGTAATAAACATAAAATAGAAACTGCTCAATTTTGGCTGCATGCAGGACGCTCATCATAAAATAAACATATAAATATATAATAATAAATATAGAATAAATATAGAATAGATATAAAATAACAACTAGGCACCTTTGACAGCATGCAGGGCGCTCAGCATAAAATAAACATATAAATCATAAAATCACATATAATTATAAGTACAAAACAAAAACTATGCACCTTATGCATACAGGGCGCTCATCATAAAATAATCATATACAGTATAAAATCACTTATAATTATAAATATAAATATCATCATAAAATATATAAATATATAAAATCACTTATAATTATAAATATAAATATCATCATAAAATAATCATAAACAGTATAAAATCACTAATGATTATAAAATATAATAAAAACTATGCACGTTTGACTGCATGCAGGCGCTCATCATAAAATAAACATAAACAATTCATGTAATCATATGTAATAATAAATACAAAATACTCACCTTTGACGGCATGCAGAGCGCTCATCATAACATAAACATATACACATACAATATAAAATCATATATAATAAGAAATATTAAATACAAACAATGTACCTTTGACTGCATGCAGGGCGCTCATCGTAAATAAAAATATACAGTATAAATAATTTGAAATAATATATAATAATACATATACAAAACTATGCACCTTTGACTGCATGCAGGGCGCTCATCATTCCTCGACAGACACCCCCTACTCCGCGGCTACTTTTGTGTTCGACATCTACCTGCCCCCCGAGTATCCCAACAAACCCCCCAAGGTGCAGCTGCTGACCACAGAGGGCGGCAGAGTCCGCTTCAACCCCAACCTATACAACAGCGGCAAAGTGTGCCTGTCGCTGCTAGGAACATGGGAAGGCCCCTCCTGGAAGGTAGGAGAGTGGGTGGTGGGGAGTGAGTGGTGGGGAGTGGGGAATGGGTGGTGGGGAGTGGTTGGTGGGAAGCGGGTGGTGGGGAGTGGGTGGTGGGAAGCGGATGGTGGGGAGTGGGTCGGGGGGCAGCCACCTGGCACGGCTACGCCACTGCAGGCATGCAGATGGCTGCGCTCAGGTAAGGTGAGGGGGCAGAGGCAAGGAGGGCCCTGGGGGGGGGGGGCTACCAACCTGGCACCGGCTACGCCACTGCAGGCATGCAGATGGCTGCGCTCAGGTAAGGTGAGGGGGCAGAGGCAAGGAGGGCCCTGGGAGGGGGGGGCTGCCAACCTGGCACCGGCTACGCCACTGCAGGCATGCAGATGGCTGCGCTCAGGCAAGGTGGTGGGGGCAGAGGCCCCAACCTGTACAACTGCGGCAAAGTGTGCCTGTCGCTGGCTTGGCACATGGGAAGGCCCTCCTGGAAGGTAGGGGGGGGAGGGGGCAGAGGCATGGGGGAGTGGGTGGTGGGGAGTGGGGAGTGGGTGGTGGGGTGGTGGGGAGTGGGTGGTGGGGAGTTGGTGGGGGGGTCGGGATATGCACATGGGAAGGCCCCTCCTGGAAGGTAGGATGAAGTTAGCCGCCCACCCACTAATCCACCCACCCTCACCACACACCACCTCCACCCACCGATCCACCCACCCTCACCCACACACCACTCCACCCACAATCCACACACACACACACACCTGCCACTCACCCACACACCAATCCACCCACCCTCACCCACACACCACCTCCACCCACCAATCCACCCACACACACACCTGCCCTCACACATACACCAATCCACCCCCCCCCACACACACACCTCCCCACACACCAAGCCCCCCCCCCACACACACACCCACCCTCCCACCACCATCCAAACACACGCACACCTGCACTCCACCACACACCAATCCCCCCCCCCCCCACCCCTCCCTTCCACACACACACACACAAACACGCAAACCTCCTCCACGCACCAATCCACACACACACACCTGCCCACCAACCCACACACCAATGCACACACACACACACCTGCCCCACCACCACGCACCAATCCACACACACACACACTGCCCCCCCCCCTCCCCCCCCCTTCCCATGGCACATGGGAAGGCCACTCCTAGTAGGTGGGTGGGTGGTGGGGAGTGGGTGGTGGGGTCAGGATATGCGCAGGGTAGGCTGAAGTTAGCCCCCCACCCACCAATCCACCCACCCACACCCACCCACCCACCCACCTCCTCCACCCACCAATCCACCCACCCACCCACCCACCTCCTCCACCCACCAATCCACCCACCCACCCCCCACCCAATCCACCCACCACCCCACCCACCAATCCACCCACCACCCACCAATCCACCCACCCACACCCACCCACCTCCTCCACCCACCAATCCATCCACCCACCCACCAATCCACCCACCCACCCACCAATCCACCCACCCACCCACCAATCCACCCACCCACACCCACCCACCTCCTCCACCCACCAATCCATCCCCCTTCACCCAGCAATCCACCACCCACCACCAATCCACCCACCCACCCACCAATCCACCCACCCACCCACCAATCCATCCCCCTTCACCCAGCAATCCACCCACCCACCCACCAATCCACCCACCCACCCACCAATCCATCCCCCTTCACCCAGCAATCCACCCACCCACCCACCATTCCACTCCCTCCACCATGGCACATGGGAAGGCCCCTCCTGTAATGTAGAGGGAAGTTACCCCCAGAGGGAAGTTACCCCCCACTTAAGTTAGCCCCCTCATACCTAAACCTAAACCCGAAAACTTTAAACCACCTAAACCCGAAAACTTTGAATCAACCCCCAAACCTATGAATCAAACCCTAAACCACTAAACCCTAAAACCTAAACCCTCTGAAACCCCTGCACTGAAGTGGGGGCTAACTTCCACCAGGGCTAACTTCCACCACACTTCCACCCACCCTCCTGGCAGCCTGCCACCTGCATCCTGACTTCCCACCCAAACTCCCCCCCACCCACTCCCACCCTAACTCCCCCCCCCCACCCCCCATCACCCTCCCTGGCAGCCTGCCCCTGCATCCTGACTTCCCACCACCCAAACTCCCCCCCCCCACTCCCACCCTAACTCCCCCCCCCCCCCCCCCCCCCCCATCACCCTCCTGGCAGCCTGCCACCTCCACCTTGCTGCAAGTCCTCGTCAGCATTTCAGCCATGATTCTGGTTACCGACCCGTACTTCAACCTAAACACCCTTCACCCCCACCCTCCCCCCACCCCTGTCAGCCTACCACCTCCACCTTGCTGCAAGTCCTCGTCAGCATCTCCGCCATGATTCTAGTTACCGGACCGTACTTCAACCTAAACACCCTTCACCCCCCCCTCCCCCCCACCCCCTGCCCTGTCAGCCTGCCACCTCCACCTTGCTGCAAGTCCTCGTCAGCATTTCAGCCATGATTCTGGTTACCGACCCGTACTTCAACCTAAACACCCTTCACCCCCCCCCCCCCCACCCCCACCCCCCTGCCCCTGTCAGCCTGCCATCCCCACCTTGCTGCAAGTCCTCGTCAGCATTTCAGCCATGATTCTGGTTACCGACCCGTACTTCAACCTAAACACCTTCACCCCCCCCTCCCCCCCACCCCCCTGGCAGCCTGCCACCTCCACCTTGCTGCAAGTCCTCGTCAGCATCTCCGCTATGATTCTGGTGCCCGACCCGTACTTCAACGAGCCCAGCTACGAGATGAGCATGAACACGGCAGAAGGCAAGGAGAATTCTAGGCGGTACAACGAGCAAGTGCGAGCTGACACCTTGAGGGTGGCTTTATTGCCGTTCAACGGGCAGGGGCTGAGGCGAATGCTAAGCCTGCTAATTTGCCAGGTGGGTAACTTTCTTTTTACTTTTTTACTATTTTCTTTTTTTCTTTTTTTTTTTTTTCTTTTTCTTTTTACAAGAAGGATTTTCGCTTTGGAGGGTGGGTCTCCCTATGCTAGCCCTAGACTCTTGCCCTTTCCAGCAGTACAACGGGCAGTACTGAGGCAAATGCTAAGCCTGCTAACTTGCCAGGTGGGTAACTTTTTTTGTATTCTACTTTTTTACTTTTTTTTTCTTTCCTTTTTTACTTTCACTTTTTACTTTTTACAAGAAGGATTTTCGAATGGGAAGGGTGGGTTTCCCTACGCTAGCCTTAGACTCTTGCCCTTGTCAGCAGTACAGCAGGCAGGTGCTGAGACAAAAGCCAAGGCTACTCTGTTACCAGGTGGGTAATGATGATTTAGTTTTGATTGACATGGTAATGATGATTTAGCTTTGATTTACATGGTAATGATGATTTAGTTTTGATTTACATGGTAATGATGATTTAGTTTTGATTTACATGGTAATGATGATTTAGTTTTGATTTACATGGTAATGATGATTTAGTTTTTACAAAAAAGATTTTTGCTTCAAAGGGTGGGTCTCCCTACGCTAGGCCTAGACTATTGCCCTTGCCGGCAGTTCTGGGCAGTGATTTTTTTTTCAAATCTGAAAGTGGGTTTTTCTTAGCTTCACGGTTTTAGGTCCTCCTCTACGGACAGTGTTTTAGAGCTTTATATAGCTGTACATAGGTTTTTGAAGCTTTTTAGGGCCATTTAGGGCAAATAAATAAATAAAAACATTTTTATACTTTTTTGTATAACGATGATTTTACTAAAACGGGGTCATTACATTACATTACATTACATGTTAAAGTCTACTTGACACCGCGAGGGTGTATGAGACTCTGTGCTTTAAACAAAAAGAAAAAGCACCCACAAAGCAAAAAACCCCATTACATCAGGGGTGTGTCGAGGACAAACAAACCAAACTCCCAACCACCGTTTTGGTGGCGTAGGTATTAAACCCCTTAGAGCAGGACCCAGATCTCAACCACTTACAGTGGCGGAGGTAAGAAGCTAACAAATGAGAAGTCTCAAGAAGAAAAAAAAGGGATAATAAATTACGGTGCCACTAAGCAGTCCAGGGCTTCCTGTCTTGCTCTTCTACAAGTAGAAAGATAGTCGGCTAGGTTGCTCCAAAAAGACTTAGTGCCATTTCCATTCATAAAGGTTCTGAATGTGGAATCGCAGAATTCCACATTCCATACGGTTAAGTCGGTATCCTCATGGACATGCCTATAAATATCTGTAAACAGATTCTGGTAGCGGAGGCGAATATCATTATAAAAAGGGCACTCAAACATATGCATTTCATCCTCAGTTTTTTGGAACCCACACATTTGACAGTGTCTCATTGAGCGAGGGATGTGTGCTCTATCCACCACCCTCATTCTTTCTGTGTTCAGCCAATGGGAACCCATTCTAAACTGTGCTATAGAACGAATCTGATCCTGCTTATGTAAGGCGGATGTAAAGGGAATCAAGCCATTCTCATCATTGCTGTTGGCTGCGAACCATTTTTGGTATCGGAGGCGTTTAAAGCCAACCCTTCTCTCATCAGGGATGTCTCTAACTGCATTGGTGTCACTTGGGTACTTAAACCTCCATGACTCAAAAACTTCAGACATAATACCTTCGACATCGACAGCCTCCAAAATGTTGATGTTTTTACTGGATCCTAGCTTGTGGAGAGCACAACGCAAGTCATGAACCCAGCCAGTGTTGGAGTCAAAAGATTCCTCAAGAGCCATTCTAATGAGATCCTCAGGTTCTTTATGTATGGTCTTGTTCCAGAAGCGCAAAGCTTGTTTAAGCCAAGCAAAACACAACGGGGTTCTACCCAGCTCTTCCATGATAATATTAGATGTAGTAGATTGGCAAACACCCAACATTTGTTTAAGTATACCTCTATGCCATTTCTCACAAGCATGGTCATTTGAGATAAGTGTGTTGTTCAGAATAGAAGGAGCCCACACCTCACAGCCAAAATTCAGGATAGGTTGTACAAGAGAATCAAACAGGTGGGTGAGAATATCAATATTGTATATCTCCATAGTATGGCATCGCCTACGAAGCATGTGGTGTGCCTTTTGGGCCTTAGTGAGCATCCTAGAAAAAGCAGCTTTTCCACGATTGCTTGAGTCACCATCCACAAAGAGGGATCCCAAGTAGATAAAAGATAACTTTGTAGAAAGTTGTGCTCCATCATAGACAAATTTGTAATCAGGATCCATGCGGGCCTCATCACAGAATTGTTTGTTGAAAACGACAATCTCAGTTTTCTTTATATTCACAGCCATCTTAGTAGCCTCGCAGAAATCTCTCAGGCAGTCAAGCATCGCTTGCATATCTGCCGGGGATTCTGCCATTATAGCTAGGTCATCAGCATAAAGTAACAGTTGCAGAATCTTTCCCCTAAGCTCAGCCCCTACATTTGGGAGCTTGGATTGGAGGAACGATTCAATTCTATCAATGAACAGACCGAATAGGAGTGGGGATAGGGGGTCTCCTTGTTTAACTCCTACAAGGGATGGAAAGGAGGATCCAATGTCCCCATGTAGGCGAACTTGGAAAACAACATGATTATACATGGACTTCAGAATACTGAGATAGGGGTCCTTGACTCCTAGCCTTGCTAAGCAATCCCATAGCAAGTCTCTGTTGACCCAATCATAAGCCTTCTTGAAATCAACAAAAGCCACAAAGAGTGGTTTTTTCTTTTCTCTATATTTATCTACAATATGGTTAAGAATGAATGATGCATCTGCAGTACCCCTACCACTTCTAAATCCATATTGGCCAGCGGCTCTGAGGTTGAATTCTTCTGACCAATCATCTAGTCTACGTAGCATGCAAAGGGAGAAGATCTTTCCTATGGAGTTGCTCACCGCAAGACCTCGATAGTTGTCCTTGTCATACACACTGCCTTTGGATTTGGGTACGGGTACCAAGGCAGCTGCAGCCCATTGGCTAGGGTAAGAAGTCTTCCAGATGAGATTAAACAGGTTAGTCATAGCTTGTACAAATCGGGAGTTGGCCTCATGGGAAGCAAATCTGTACCATTCTGCAGGGATACCATCTACCCCGGGGAGGAGTTTTTCCGTAGGGATTGGAGAACAGAAAACACCTCCTGGGTGGTAAAGTCTTGACATAACCATGTTGGTGCGGCCTCTATCTGAGGTCCATCAGCTTGAGGGACAAAGTCCCTAGCATCCAGACTTGGATCAATACCTACTTGCACATCAAAGAGGTCTGCAAAATAATCAGTCCAATCATGAATTGTGATATCTGCCGTAGTGGCCTTGTTAGGCTCACGCACGTCTTTCCAAAAACTTTTCGGATTATGCCGAAGATTCGTATGAAGGTTCTCCATGCGTGTTTCTAGCCACTTCCTCTTCTTTCTTCTGAGAATCCTCTCAAAACTAGCGATCAAAACTAGCGATCGCTATATATAGCGGAAAGAAAAATCACTGGTACTGGGTGGGTGCTGGGGCGAATTCTAAGGATGCTGCTAGCTAACCAGGTGGGTACTGTAACCCTTGTCAGTGATGGTATAATTTGCAGCGGGAAACAGGTGCTGAGGCGAATGCTTGGGCTGCTGCTAACTTACCAGGTGGGTACTGTAACCCTTGTCAGTTATGGTATAAAGTGCAGCGGGCAACAGGTGCTGAGGCGAATGCTTGGGCTGCTGCTAACTTACCAGGTGGGTACTGTAACCCTTGTCAGTCATGGTATCCAGTGCAGCGGGCAACAGGTGCTGAGGTGAATGCTCAGGCTGCTAGTCTACCAGGTGGGTACTGTAACCCTTGTCAGTCATGGTATAAAGCGCAGTGGGCAATACCTGCTGAGGAGAATGCTAATGATAGTGATGGGTCATCCTTGTTGCTTGTTTTTGTTTTTCTACACTGAGGATGTTCAACTCAGAGGGTTGGTCTCTCTGCGCTAGCCCAAGACACTTGCTGCCAACTTTGAAGACGAGTAAACCTTGCCAGTCATGGTTTTAAGTTCAGCGGGCAGCAGCTGATGAGGCGGGTCATCATCATCATCATCATCATCATCATCATCATCATCATCATCATCATCATCATCATCATCATCATCACTTACAGCAGCAGCAGCACACTCACTTACATCATCATCACCATCATCATCAGCAGCAGCAGCATAGTCACTTACATCATCATCACCATCATCACCATCATCATCATCAGCAGCAGCAGCAGCAGCAGCACACTCACTTACATCATCATCACCATCACCATCATCATCATCAGAAGCAGCAGCAGCAGCATACTCACTTACACCATCATCACCATCATCACCATCAGCAGCAGCAGCAGCAGCAGCATACTCACTTACATCATCATCACCATCAGCAGCAGCAGCAGCAGTATCATCATCAGCAGCAGCAGCAGCAGCAGCATACTCACTTACATCATCACTTACATCATCATCAACAGCATCATCAGCAGCAGCAGCAGCAGCATACTCACTTACATCATCATCATCACCATCATCAGCAGCAGCAGCAGTAGCAGCAGCAGCAGCAGCATACTCACTTACATCATCATCACCATCATCATCAGCAGCAGCAGCATAGTCACTTACATCATCATCACCATCATCACCATCATCAGCAGCAGCAGCAGCAGCACACTCACTTACATCATCATCACCATCACCATCATCATCATCAGAAGCAGCAGCAGCAGCATACTCACTTACACCATCATCACCATCATCACCATCAGCAGCAGCAGCAGCAGCAGCATACTCACTTACATCATCATCACCATCAGCAGCAGCAGCATCATCATCATCATCAGCAGCAGCAGCAGCAGCAGCATACTCACTTACATCATCACTTACATCATCATCAACAGCATCATCATCAGCAGCAGCAGCAGCATACTCACTTACATCATCATCATCACCATCATCAGCAGCAGCAGCAGTAGCAGCAGCAGTAGCAGCATACTCACTTACATCATCATCACCATCAGCAGCAGCAGCACACTCACTTACATCATCATCATCAGCAGCTGCAGCACACTCACTTCCATCATCATCACCATCATCATCATCATCATCATCAGCAGCAGCAGCATACTCACTTAGATCATCATCACCATCAGCAGCAGCACACTCACTTACATCATCATCACCATCATCATCAGCAGCAGCAGCATACTCACTTACATCATCATCACCATCATCATCATCAGCAGCAGCAGCAGCAGCAGCACACTCACTTACATCATCATCACCATCATCTTCAGCAGCAGCAGCAGCAGCAGCAGCAGCACACTCACTTACATCACCATCATCATCATCAGCAGCAGCAGCAGCAGCAGCATACTCACTTACATCATCATCATCACCATCAGCAGCAGCAGCATACTCACTTACATCATCATCACCATCAGCAGCAGCAGCAGCAGCAGCAGCAGCAGCAGCAGCATACTCACTTACATCATCATCACCATCATCAGCAGCAGCAGCAGCAGCAGCATACTCACTTACATCATCATCAGCAACAGCAGCAGCATCAATGACTTTTTCCCCTTTTAAGCCCTTCCTATCACGGTTGGCAAGTCCCTTAAGCCTATCTGGCATGCCCCTGGACTGTAACATGTACATCATCACTGACATCAGCATCATCAGCATCAGCATCAGCATCGTAAACTGTCTGCCGCTGCAGGCTGGGACACTTTCAAGGAGATCACCATACATCATCATCACCACCATCATACATAACCATCACTCGCTTGCTGTCGCTGCAGGCTGGGACACTTTCAAGGAGATCACCATACATCATCATCACCACCATCATACATCACCATCACTCGCTTGCTGTCGCTGCAGGCTGGGACACTTTCAAGGAGATCACCATACATCATCATCACCACCACAATCATACATCACCATCACTCGCTTGCTGCCGTTGCAGGCTGGGATACTTTCAGGAAGATCATGATGCATCATCATCACCATACGTCACCATACATCATCATCACCACCACCATCATACATCACCATCACTCGCTTGCTGCCGCTGCAGGCTGGGACACTTTCAAGGAGATCATCATGCATGACCTCAGGGCGAAGCAGGACCTGATCAAAGCACAAGCTCAAGCATGGGCAGAAGAAGCAAAGCAACCACAGTTGAAGGCGCAAATGCAGAAAACGGCACAAGAAATCACAGATGCCTTTAAAATGCTGCGATGATGATGATGATAATGATGATGATGATGATGATGATGATGATGATGATGGTGACGATGATGATGATGATGGAGCCTTTACAACGCTGACATGACGATGCAAGCCTTGGCCAAGAATATTTGAAACGGGAACACCAGTCTTCAGGTTGCTCACCGTATGGGTAGGATAAACACTGCCTAAACAATAACCCTAAATATGGGTAGGATAAGCACTACTACACCACACTTCTGATCACACATTGCAATCAGTGGCAGCATCCGGGTGTTAGTTGGTATTCTGTTCTTGGTTGGCATGAATACTTGAAACAGGACAGGAATTTGTGTTGGATTCATACATGATTCAACAACCTAGCCGACTATCTTTCTACTTGTAGAAGAGCAAGACAGGAAGCCCTGGACTGCTTAGTGGCACCGTAATTTATTATCCCTTTTTTCTTCTTGTGACTTCTCATTTGTTAGCTTCTTACCTCCGCCACTGTAAGTGGTTGAGATCTGGGTCCTGCTCTAGGGGGTTAATACCTACGCCAACAAAACGGTGGTTGGGAGTTCGGTTTGTTTGTCCTCGACACACCCCTGATGTAATGGGTTTTTTTGCTTTGTGGGTGCTTTTTCTTTTTGTTTAAAGCACAGAGTCTCATACACCCTCGCGGTATCCAGTAGAATTTAACATGAAATGTAATGAAATGATGAAATAAATGCTTGGGGGTATGTATTGACGACACTGGCATTCATCTCGTGTAACCTGAAGCATGGTGCGTACCAGAACTTTATAAAGGGGGTCCAGCACAGGGTACTACATTTTGTCATCTGGGGTTACGTAAAAAGAGTAGATGGAAGTCTTCAAGTTACTTGCTGGCAGTGTCTGGCGCGTAACTTTGGGTCTCCAGGCTTACCTATTTCTTTTTTTCAATCCTCGGTGTCGCTGGTTTGTGTCGGGACTCGGGAGACCCACCTCCTAGGGTGAAATTCCTCTCACAACCCTGTCACAACTAAAAACAAAATGTAATCAGTTATTAGTTTATTACATTGAGGACCACTGGGGCCTTACCCATCAATGCACCTCCCAGCCTCTCCCAGCCTCACCTGCCTAGGGATCTTCAAAGTGGCCGCCCTCAAATCCTGCACCAAACTTCACATCCATGCGACTGTCTCCTTCCCAGTCCATTGTCATGTCCAGACGACACATGGACCAGGCCCAAAACCCTCCTCCAGGGGGGTGACAGACCTCCTCCCCCCCTGAATGCCCTGATGATAATTTGATGTTGGTTATTCTGGGCTCCTTAAACTTGAACTTGGTTACATAGCTTCAGCCAGTAATTTGGCTGCTTGCCGTCTTCGGCAGGGATAAACATTATTACCAGGAAAATGTACACGTAAACAAATCACTTTTTCATTTTCCCATTTTTTCTTCCTCTTCTTCTGGGCTCCTCAATGCATCTGTTTACACATCATCAGTCATGACTCATGAGTGATTTCTTCTGGGCTCCTCAATGCATCTGTTTACACATCATCAGTCATGACTCATGAGTGATTTCTTCTGGGCTCCGCATAAATATGTTTACACATAATTAGTCATGACTCATGAGTGATTTCTTCTGGGCTTCTCAATGCATCTGTTTACACATCATCAGTCATGACTCATGAGTGATTTCTTCTGGGCTCCTCAATGCATCTGTTTACACATCATCAGTCATGACTCATGAGTGATTTCTTTTGGGCTCCGCATAAATATGTTTACACATAATTAGTCATGAGTGACAACTGGTAATTAGCAAGCAGTGAGTGACAACCCTGGTGACAACCGGTAATTAAGTTGGGTGCGTCCCAGGAAGCAACTCCTGGGGTCCGTTTGGACAACCCTGGTGACAACCGGTAATTAGCTTGAACTTGAACTTGGTTACATACCGGTAGTTTCAGCCAGCAATTTGGCTGCTCGACGTCTGAGTGACTAATTAAGGTACGGTGGCTGGTAGCATGCTTGTATGCATAAGGGCGGTCGCAAGTATGTATTATATTATATGATCGTGGATTTGGATGCTTAATTGTTTTCGCCTTTGAATAGCATTCCACCTCCCAAAACTAAGTAGGCGCACATGTCTTGATGGTTACATTCTGAAAACTCGAAACTTTCTCATGACCTCGCAGGTGCCCGCGAATAAGTGTCGCGCACATTATTCTGGTCCGTACAGTGCGCCTAGTGCAGCAGAAGTGGCGACACATGCTTATGGCTTAACTCCCTATCGCGTGTGTAGAAGTCTGGAAGATGGCTGTCGGATAGGCTACATTCCAGATCTCATCACGAGGTTATTCTGGGCGAGACCGACCCGGGACATTGGAGTGATGAAAGTGTGACCTCGGGCAGAGCCAGTCTACCACGTAGTTGGTCACTTCTAATGCATGCGCAAGCGTCGGGAAATGAGTGTCGCCACGCATTCAAGTCAATTGATGAATTTAAATGGGTGACGGAAAACAGACAGCTTCCGACGCTGTGCGCACATCGCACAGTCTCGGATGTTTCGAATCTCCGGCACATATGCGCCAGCCTAATCGTACATCCAGCGCCCCCCGAGCAAAACAAACCTTGTCCCAACCCCTCCAACGCCCCCCCGCCCACCAGACCATGCCCACCCCAACTTCAATAATCCCGACACGACACTCCACTTCCTATCTCCAGGATACGCCATTTTTTCGAGTCTTTCACGGCCAGCACTCTACTCGGTTTTCATTGCCAACATTCTCCTCCTCCCCTTGACCAGAAGGACAGTCAGCGGTTTCGTTCCGTGATTCGCCTCCCTCCCCCACCCCAAACGCCGAAAGATAACCTACCCCGCCCATATCGTCCCGCACCCACTTAGTGCGCGACGCCTTCGTCGAACAAACACCATGCATCTCAATGTGATAACGGCTCCTTGCTTTGCGTTGCTTCTGGTGCTGTGCGCTACGACCGGATGCGTGGACGCCAACCCAGCTGCGCGTCGGATGTTGCCGAATCATCAGACGATAGGTGCGTGAACAGGGGAGGGGGTGTACGAAATATTGGGCTGGGCTGTGTTGGGCCGGTCTAGGTTGGGTCGGGTTGGGTCTAGTCGGGTTGGTTGGGTTGGGTCTAGTCGGGTTGGATTGAGTTGGGTCGGGTCCGGTTGGGTTGAGCTGGGTTGGGTCTAGTCGGGTTGGATTGGATTGAGTCTGGATGTGATGGTTTGGGTTAAGTCGTGTTGGGTTGGGTTGGGTTGGGTTGGATCGAGTCTGGATGGGATGGGGTGGTTTACACAGTCCCCCAGTCTTCAGGCTGCTGGCTGTATGCATGACTGAACTTGGGTAGTATACACACGACTACACCATACTTCTGATCACAGAGTGCAACCAGGCATCCGGGTGTTGTTTAGCATTTGGGTGTTGGTTGGCATCCGGGTGTTGTTTAGCATTTGGGTGTTGGTTGGCATCCGGGTGTTGGTTGGCATTCGGGTGTTGGTTGGCATCCGGGTGTTGGTTGGCATTCGGGTGTTGGTTGGCATCCGGGTGTTGGTTGGCATTCAGGTGTTGGTTGGCATCCGGGTGTTGGTTGGCATTCGGTGTTGGTTGGCATCCGGGTGTTGGTTGGCATTCGGGTGTTGGTTGGCATCCGGGTGTTGGTTGGCATTCGGGTGTTGGTTGGCATCCGGGTGTTGGTTGGCATTCGGGTGTTGGTTGGCATCCGGGTGTTGGTTGGCATCCGGGTGTTGGTTGGCATTCGGGTGCTGGTTGGCATTCGGGTGTTGGTTGGCATCCGGGTGTTGGTTGGCATCCGGGTGTTGGTTGGCATTCGGGTGTTGGTTGGCATTCGGGTGTTGGTTGGCATTCGGGTGTTGGTTGGCATCCGGATGTTGGTTGGCATCCGGGTGTTGGTTGGCATTCGGGTGTTGGTTGGCATCCGGGTGTTGGTTGGCATTCGGGTGTTGGTTGGCATTCGGGTGTTGGTTGGCATCCGGATGTTGGTTGGCATCCGGGTGTTGGTTGGCATTCGGGTGTTGGTTGGCATCCGGGTGTTGGTTGGCATTCGGGTGTTAGTTATTCGAAGAGAAGTGGCAGTACCAGTACTCTACTGCTTCATGTATAGAGGATGGAAACATTCTTTCCGTCTTACTCGTCGGGTTCGATGTCTCCTATAATATTCATCCCCACCCCAGCACCACACCCACACTTCCACCCATAGCTCTGGACCCCCCCCCCCCCCCCCCCCCCCCGTCCCCCCGTCCCCCCACCGCACCCCCACCGCACTTCTTCCCCACCGTACCCCCACCGCACCCCCTCCCCCACCGTACCCCCAGCACCCCCCCTCCTTATCCCTGAGTCCTCTTAGTCCCAATTACATCAGCCGGTGACAATCTGTATGTGTGCGATCTAGTATTTCAACTTGTTGATGCGGGTTCAGCCTTAGGGTTTACCTTCGTCAGCAATATCTCAATTACCAGTATGCCACTCTACTACCAGAAGTCCATTTAGCTACAAGCAGTACCATTTAGCTACACTACTACCACTGCCATTTAGCTACTATACAAGTAGCGTTTAGCTACTACACTACTACCACTACCATTTAGCTACTAGCAGAAGTCCATACATAGGCTGTGGTACCCCCTGGACTGTAACATGCATACACGTTAAATGTACAAGCAGTACAAGCAGTACCAGTATGTCTACTCCCTCATTATACATGAGTGACTCTGTCGATCACATAGGCAACCTCCGAACAATAGGGCTACCTACGACAAAGTGCTATTTCTCTTCTCTTCACTTCTAACTAGCGCTATAATTACGGCATATATTTTAGCGCTAGTTAGAGCCAATTGCACTAAACTCCTACCCCCCCCCCCCCCCAGGGCTAAACTCCTACCCACCCCACCCCCCCAGGGCTAAACTCCTACCCCCCCCACCCCCCCAGGGCTAGAGACGGAGGAAAACCCTTTGAGGCGATTATCCACCGTGACAAAAAAAGTGAAGAGGCAGAGTAAGTACAAGAATAACATCGGGCTCTGGCTGTATGGTATAGTACTACCCAGCATCAATCAGACGGGGCTGCGGTTCGAGCCCTGGCCAGGTTCACACATTTCTAGGGGTCGGCTATGTTATATAATATTAGTGCATAAATAATATTATATAACAGTAGTCAGACGAGCCGTCTCATCAGAATTGTGAATTTATTTGAAAAACTAGATAATATTATTGTGACACTATAATAATATTAGTCAATATTAGTTTTACAAACACTAATATTTGCTGCCGTTCCCTACACGTTTCAGGCTTGCCTCCTTGGGAGAGGTAGAGACCTTCCCTCCGTGCTGTCGCACAGTAGTCCAAGCTCAGGCACAGTTGTGGTCTGCTAAACCAAATAAACCCAACATCGTAGCCATTCTCCAAACGGTACATGCAAACGGGAGGGTTCCTTCAATATCACGTCCTGTGGCAGCTCATACTAATTTTCAATTTTACAAGACTAACTCAGCTTCTCATCACCAGTTTCTCTGGGAAATCAGACACTGTTTAACTTTGGGCTATATGTAGTAGCTTCTAGGCAGCTCACACCACCCCTACCACCACCACCACGTCTCTGGGAAATCATGCACTGTTTATTTTAGCTACGTGCAGTAGCTTCTAGGCAGCTCACACCACCCCTACCACCAACACCAACACCACCACGTCGCAAAACCACCCACACCCACACCCCAACTCACCTTACAAACCTACCTGCATGTCCCCCCAGATCCCGAGTCACCGCCACCACCGCCACCAACACCACCGCCACTACCACCGCTAGCACCACCACCTGTCAAAACTGCCGATGCCGCCACGATTCCAACTGAAGACGCCAATGAGGTTGGTCTGACCGCAGATGAGATTGCGGCCCTTCGGGCTGCAGAGGCAAGTGCCAAGTGGCAGCAGCTGAAGCAGGATATCAGTGATGCCAACCAGAACTTGCGCTCTGAGTTTGAGCTGCTACCACAGGTCAGTCCGTATTCTGTTGTGTTCTGTTGTTTCAGTTTGAGCTGCCACCACAGGTCAGTCCGTGTTCTGTTGTTTCAGTTTGAGCTGCTACCACAGGTCAGTCCGTATTCTGTTGTGTTCTGTTGTTTCAGTTTGAGCTGCTACCACAGGTCAGTCCGTGTTCTGTTGTCTCAGTTTGAGCTGCCACCTCAGGCCAGTCCGTGTTCTGTTGTTTCAGTTTGAGCTGCTACCACAGGTCAGTCTGTGTTCTGTTGTTTCAGTTTGAGCAGCCACCACAGGTCAGTCCATGTTCTGTTGTTTCAGTTTGAGCTACTACCACAGGTCAGTCCGTGTTCTGTTGTGTTCTGTTGTTTCAGTTTGAGCTGCTACCACACTTCAGTCCGTGTACTGTTGTTTCAGTTTGAGCTGCTACCACAGGTCAGTCCGTGTTCTGTTGTGTTCTGTTGTTTCCTAGCCAAGTTTGAGTCATATATTTAACATAATACCTAACCTATTCAGAAGTAACCGCTCACAAACTAAACCTTTGCCTACCCTTGCACAGTTGAGCAACATCGTGGCATTACACCTGTACACCTGGCATGGCCACTCACAAACTAAACCGTTGCCTACCCCTGCACAGTTGAGCAATGTTGTGGCAGTACACTTGGTAACCATCCCAGGCACTCACCGTGTGCTGATGATGGAACGTCCCAGCGGCTACCACCCTGACAACTCCCGCCAGATTGCTGGCACCTTTGACCTGGCTACAAGGCAGTGGGTGCACATCGAGTCACCAGATGGACTCTTCTGTGCTGGTCATACTGTCACCGCTGATGGCCGTGTATTGGTTGTTGGCGGACACCGTGACAACGCAGGATGGTCCTCTGGCCTGCAGTCTATGAGGCTGCTCAACGAGGGTAGGTAAAAAAGAGAAGAATGAAAATTTTAAAAATGTTTACTGATAAAATACTCTCTTGACTGCAGGGTACTTCAATTGACCAAATTGGCCAGCACTTTAGTGCTTTTGATAAAAAACTGCGCTTTGCAGTGCAAAAAGCGCAAAAATTGCTTGCTGCGCCCACAGGGGGTTGCAAAACACTGCGCGAAAAGCGCAGTGGGGATCAAGAAGGCCAGCAAAAGCGCGCGCTTGGAAGTACCCTGCATGACTGCAGTCTATGAGGCTGCTCACAGAGGGCAGGCAGGTACAGAATAGAAGAATGTTAAAACAATGTTTTTTCAATAATGTTAACCAATAAAATGGTCGCTGGCCTAGAGTCCATGGCATGAGGCTGCACAACGAGGGTAGGTAAAAAGGAGAACAAATGTTTACAAAAGAAATTTAAAATAATGCTTACACAGGAAATAGTCTCCTCCTCCTCCTCCTCCTCCTCTCCTCCTCCTCCTCCTCCTCCTCCTCCTCCTCCTCCTCCTCCTCGTACATGTAGTCATTGCCCCCACCATCACACAACACAGCCAGCTGTTCCTTAACCCCTATCTCTTCCCCACAACCTTTAGGGACTTCAAACCTGGACAAGATTGGGGTCATGGCCTTCCCTCGTTGATACCCTACACTGCCTATCCCACCTCCTCCTCCACCTCCTCCTCCTCCTCCTCATTCATGTAGTCATTTCCCCCACCACCTCCTCCTCCTCCTCCTCATTCATGTAGTCATTGCCCCCACCTCCTCCTCCTCCTCCTCCTCATTCATGTAGTCATTGCCCCCACCTCCTCCTCCTCCTCCTCATTCATGTTGTCATTGCCCCCACCTCCTCCTCCTCCTCCTCATTCATGTAGTCATTTCCCCCACCTCCTCCTCCTCCTCCTCATTCATGTAGTCATTTCCCCCACCCCCTCCTCCTCCTCCTCATTCATGTAATCATTGCCCCCACCTCCTCCTCCTCCTCCTCATTCATGTAGTCATTTCCCCCACCTCCTCCTCCTCCTCCTCATTCATGTAGTCATTGCCCCCACCACCACGCAACAGAGCCAGCTTTTTGCTTTAGCTCCCTCTGGACCCCCCAGTGTCCCGGGGCTGTAGCCCTAAGTTCCCCCTGTGTCTCTCCATGCCTCCATCTGTCCAGGTGTTTGAACGAGCCCGGGCACCTCCGCACCCATACATTTTGCCCATCGTTGGAGTGCGCATGACTAGAGTTACCAGCATCGCATAGGTCAAGATCCTTCGCAAAAGTAGTTCAATGTTTTGTAGCTTTATTCGGCTACAAGTAGCTACTTTCTCCACTACTTTCAAAACTCCCAGCCTCTCTCCTCACCTGGGACCTGCGCCTCGCCCTTTCTCGCAGTCTGCATATCAAGTTTCTTAACTATTCGACCCTTTTCCTGCCCGTGACTGCTAAAGCGTTTTCCCGTGTCACTTGCGACACGCGCTTAGGATTTGTCACAACCCCCCATATCTCTCCCACACCCTCCAGGTACTTCAAACCTGGACAAGATCGGGATCATGGCGTACCCTCGTTGGTACCCCACCGCCACCCTCCTGCCCAACAAGAAGATCATGATCATGGGTGGTACGCAAGACGTGGGTGCTGGCACCGCTGTAAACCCATTCTATGAAATCTGGGACCCTGATTACCAGATATCGAAAACAGTGACCAAGCCAGTCGACCCCGGCCTGCTCAACAAAGTTAGGCAAAACTACTACCCCTTCAACTACGTACTGCCTACGGGGGACCTTTTCACATTCTGCGCACGCTATGGCAAGATCATGGAACCCAATGCTGGTAAGCCTGGATTTGTATATTAAATATTGTACTTTGTATATTTAGTATTTTTTAAATATGGTTTGCACCTGTTTTTGCACGTTTTAAACAAAGTGATAGAGGACTACTACCCCCCCCCCCCCCCCCCCCCCCTACCCCCCTTCACCACCAGCACCAGCACCACTACCCACCTGTTCACCTTCTGTGTGCGCTATGGCAAGATCATGGAACCAAATGCTGGTAAGCCTATTGTGATTAGTACATGCAGTATTTTAAATTATTACTATTTTCATACTTTTATATTTGTTTTGTATATATATTGTATTAGTATAGAATGTCCGTTTTTAACAGAGAGATGCAGAACTACCCACCACCACCACCACCACTACCCACCCCTTCACCTTCTGAGCATGCTATGGCACGATCATGGAACCAAACGCTGGTAAGCCTTGATGTTTTTATTATATCTTTTTTCTGAATATGTTTTGCACCTGGTTTTGCATATATATTGTATTTGTATGGCACGTAAATTTAAGAAAAGTGATGCAGAACTACCACCCACCCATTCACCGTCTGAGCACGCTATGGCAATATCATGGAACCAAACGCTGATAGGCCTTGATTTGCATGTTACATATTGTAATTTGTATATTTAGTTTTTTGTTATTATGTTTTGCACCTGATTTTGCACATTTATTGTATTAGTATAGCATGTACATTTTCAACAAAGTGATGCAGAACTACTATCCACCCCTCCCCCCCCCCCCTTCACCACCATCCTCATCACCATACCCATCACCACCAGCATAACCCTAGGGAGTGCTGCAATTAGCTTCACTAATGTATGTTAACTTAGCATCACCATAATACAGTCTGCAAATTGGTCGAAATCGCCCATTGCTGGTGGAATTACCCTAATTCCCCCAATGCACTCCTACATCTCAGCTGTGTTCATGGCCGACCTTCCCCGACAGCCTGGTTTTGCTGGCGCCCAGTCGGTCAGCCCGTAGGCGAATGACCTATGCAGCGACATCAAAACACAGTCTGCGAACCGGTCGAAATCACCAGTCGAATTACCCTAATCTTCCCGATGCACTCCTTTGCCGCAGCTGTGTACCTGGCCGACCTTCCCCGCCGACCTGGCTTCGCCAATGCCCAGTTCCCCTTCACCGGCACCTCCGTTATCCTCGCCCTCCTGCCCGAGAACAACTACCTGGTCGAAGTGGTGGTCTTCGGCGGTGCCAACGAAGGAGCCACCAATTTCCTTGACAGAGCTGCTGGCTCCAAATCCCACAGGTATATTTCTGTTCTTGGTTCTGTTCTCCCCCACACACAAATCCACACCCCCACCCCCACCCACACCCACACACGCACCCACCAATCCACACACCCACCCACCCACCAATCCCCCCACACACACCCACACAAAACGGAGCCTCTGACTTCCTTGACAGGGCTGCTGGCTTCAAATCCCGCAGGTATATTGCATTTCTCCCCCCCCCCCACCCTACACCCATCCCCTCCCCCCCCCCCCACACACACACACCTCCCCCACACACCAATCGACCCCGCCCACCCACCTCGCCAGCTCATCCAGCCACCTCCCCCACACACAAATCCCCCCCCCCCACACACACACACACACACACCTACACACCAATCCACCCACCCACCCACCCACCAATCCACACACACACACCAATCCACACACACACCTACACACCCTCCCCAACTCACATTTTGTGGTCATTGGACAACCCCCTCCTTCTTCCCCCCCCCCCCACCACCACCACACACCCACCAGGTTGACGGACACCCACCCACACACCAATCCACACCCACACACCAATCCACACAACTCACCCACGCCCACCCACCCACACACCTCACTCACCCATCAATCCACCCACACACGCACACCAAAACAAACCCACACAACTAACCCACACCCACACAACTAACCCACACCCACACACCTCCCCCACACACCAATCCCCCCCCCCCCCCACACACACACACACGTTTCCACACACCCGCACCCACCCACCAGGTTGACGGTTCGCTTGCCGACTGAAGACTTTCCCTTGTACGACTTTGGAGACGGATGGTCCGAAGAGGAGATGGGGTCATCCAGGGTGATGGGGGACGCAACCATCCTGCCCAACGGAAATGTGATTGTCTTGAACGGAGCCCAGGTGACCATTTATTTATTTAATGTAAAAAATGTGTGTGTGTGTGTGAGGGGCCATCCTGCCTGACAGAAATGCGATTGTCTTGAACGGAGCCCAGGTGACCATTTATTTATTTAATATACCCAAATGTGTGTGTGTGTGTGAGGGGGACGCAACGCAACCATCCTGCCCAACGTAAATGTGATTGTCTTGAACGGAGCCCAGGCGATCAATTATTTATTGCATTCCCATTATTATGCCAACACCATTAACACTGCTTCTCTTCTTTGAAGACTGCACTTGCAGCCTACTCCGCCAGCACCCTTGACAACACCAACACCCTTGACGCCATTGCCACTGCACCTCTTCTCTTCTTTGCAGACTGGTCTTGCAGCCAACACCCTTGACGACTTAAATAATATTAACACATTTAACACCATTACCACCATTAACACTCTTTGCACTTTTTGCATTGCACCTCTTCTCTTCTTCGCACACTGGACTTGCAGGCAACTCCGCCAACACATTTAACACCCATAATACCATTAACACCCTTACCAACACCAACACCCTTGACACCATTGCCACTGCACCTCTTCTCTTCTTTTCAGACTGGACTTGCAGCCAGTCCGCCAACCTCATTCTCTTCTTTGCAGACTGGACTTGCAGCCAATCCGCCAACCTCATTCTCTTCTTTGCAGACTGGACTTGCAGCCAATCCGCCAACCTCATCCCCATCACCATCTACATCACCGTCCCTATTCACCACTGCGATAATAATCGCACGTTATATATTCTTCGACTTTTTAGGGCTCAGTTCATCAGTGCTTTTTCTTTTTAAGCCCTTCCTACACGGTTAGCCTATTTGGCCTACCCCTGGACTGCAACATACACATATACACATACCACTAACCCCTAACCTCTTCTCCTAAATCGCAGACTGGTCTCGCTGGTGACTCAGCCAATGGTGGCGAGTCAAGGGCCAACCACCCCAACTTCCACCCCGTGCAGTACAACCCCAACAATCCCAAGGGTGTGCGGTACACTGAGCTGGCACGATCTCAGGTTCCCCGGATGTACCATTCAACTGCAGTACTCACAACCAATGGGACCATCCTAGTTGCTGGCTGTGACCGTTGCAATTCCTTATTGATCGAGTCTGACGAGGCCTACATCCCTGCACCCGTAAGTAGCATTGGCGTTGTAGTGCTTTGTATTGCTTGTCTTGTAGTCATCCTATTTATAAGTTGGACGAGGCCTACATCCCTGCTCCTGTATGTTGCATTGGCGTTGTAGTGCTTTGTATTGCTTGTCTTGTAGTCATCCTTTTTATTGAGTCGGATGAGGCATACATTGACCCATTAATCGTCTTAAAGCTCCTAAGAGCAAACCACCCAGTTTAGTTTTATTTTGCTTACAGTTTAACAGCTTTTCTCAAACCACCATCCCCAACACACATACACATACCCACACATATCTAGGGAACGGCAATATGATATCATGCCATCATATGATATCATATGATGCCGGCGGTCTGACCTGGGAACTTTGGCCTGGGGCATCATATCATATGATATTAAATCATATGATTTGTGTATGATATCATATGATATCATACTCGTCTTTGGTCAACATCATATGATTTGCCGTTCCCTACACATATCCAGTAGTGACTCAACATGTACCCTGTGCACCTCCTCCTTGCCAATCCAAACCGGCCCAAATTAACCCAACCCAGTCAAATCAAATCAAACCCTATGTAGCCCAATCCAGTCCAACCCAATCCAATCAAACCCAATCAAACCCAACATGATACAATCCAACCCAATCCGATCCAACCTGCAGGTCAAGGCCGAGTATCGCATGGAGATCTTCTACCCACCTAGCTGGTATGACTTCGACGCCAAGCCAAAAATCGTCTCCGCCCCTACGACCATCACCTACGGCGAGAAATTCCTGGTGGCCTACGCGGGAGAGCTAAGTGAGTACGGCACCGTCACCCGTGCCGTGCTCGTGGCCCCCGGAGCTACCACCCACAGCTTCAACACCAACCAGCGCGTGGTGGGCCTGGTGGTGAACGACAATGACGAGTTCGGGCAAGTGCTTACACTGGTGGCACCCCCTAACGCCAACATTGCCCCCTCACAGAAGTTTATGCTCTTCCTCCTGAATGGGGACACATACTCCAGGGCAACATGGGTCCACCTCGCCTAAAGCTCTTTTGATCGGCAAAGATAATTATCAGATCGGCGTCCGTGGCTTAATAAAAAAACTCTGCTGAGAGTTCAGGGAGTACTGCTGAGAGTTTAGGGAGTTTGGAGTTCGCAAACCCACCCGCCTAAAGGTCCCATACAGCTCTATAATAACATGGGTCTGTCTATCCTAGAGCTCTATTCTGCTTTTCAGAGACCCTTGCTTCATGCAAACACTGGTTGTCTTGCCGCATTTCTGGTTTTGGTTTCGGAGACCCCTGCTTCAGGCTAACATTGCCGCTCTTGCTGTATACCTGGTTTTGGTTTTGGAGACCCCTGCTTCAGGCTAACATTGCTGCTCTTGCTGTATACCTGGTTTTGGTTTCGGAGACCCCTGCTTCAGGCTAACATTGCTGCTCTTGCTGCATACCTGGTTTTGGTTTCGGAGACCCCTGCTTCAGGCAAACATTGCTGCTCATGACTTATATAGTTACATCTGGTTATGGTTTCGGAGACCCCTGCTTCAGGCAAACATTGCTTCTCTTGTTGAATATCTGGTTTCGGTTTTGGAGGGGAGTGGGGGTCAGTTTATTCATCCAACCATTCTTTCGGTATATTCATCCATCACTCAATCAACATATCTAGACGTAAGGAGGTACAGATTCACCTTGTGTACTGCCCGTACAGTTACAGTAGTATATGGCTAGAGCACAGTACCTGGCAACTAGTACCTTCACTGTGCACGTAGGGTTTAGGGTTTACAGTACCTAACCTGGGAGCTGGTTCCTTCTCTGCACTTTGTACACTGTACTTTCACCAGCCTGTGCCTGGATAGCTGGTGTATGGAGCTGCCTAGAAGCTGCTGCACTTAGCCCCAAATAAAGACATTGACGCTATCATTCTGCCTGTATTTGACAACCTGTTATATTGTGAGTCTGGAGCTCGTGCTAGGTTGCTCGCATTGCTTGAGGTGCACTGTTCAAATGCGTACGTGCACGTACCTTCAAGACCAGGGGTACCTAATTAGATCCAATAATAGTTTAGGTCGTACGTGCACGTACCTTCAAGACTAGGGGTACCTAATTAGACCCAATAATAGTTTGGGTCGTATATGTAGGTATCCTCAAGTCTAGGGGCAGTCAATTAGGTACTTGTCCAACCTTAAATGATCAGGTATCACCAGACAAAAGTGGTAGCACCATTCTTTATTTGTTCATTTATGATTCTTACAATTTCTATTTCCGCATCATGAGAGCAGTCAATGTAACAATTTTTTGCCTTGCCAAATTCAAATGTATTGCCTTACCAAGGGGCTTGGAATTGAAAGAACCTTCCCGTTCGCTTACACTGGGGAAGGTTGCTGTGGGTCTAGCTTTCGCAGACTGCTACTGCGCCTGAGCTCAGAGGAAAGGTCAGAAATCGTGAACCAAGCAACGGGTTCGAACCCCCGTAAGTCAAATAAGTAGCAGTCCATGTACTATGTGGTTATGTCGGGTCTGGGCGACCACGTTAGTAATTTATGTATGTTACAGTCCAGGGGTAGGCCAAATAGGCTAAAGGGACTTGCCCAACCGTACAGGAAGGGCTTAAAAAGAACAAGCACTGATGAACTGAGCCCCAAACAATCGTTTAACCGACGGGGGCCCTGAGTTCGTGCTACAGTGATAATTTAATTCCACAATATTAATAAATCATCATCTCAGCTGGGATGATAATTTAATTGAGCGATTATTATCGCATTTTTTATAAATTGAATTAAGGATTTCCATCCTTCAAAGGAATCAGGATGCATAACCAGCTTCATACTGGAGTTTTTATCCACAAATTCAGGTTCAATGTTCATTTTCTCTTTAATTGTTTTTCTATCCTCAGCGTATAACAGACATTCTAATATGAAATGCATTTCATCTTCGACTACTCTTCTACCGTCAACCACCATATCGCAGCACATGCAAATTCTACCAGAACGAGAGGTACTCCTTTCTGATTCGACATTCAAGTTGTGGGCTCGAAGACGTAGTCTTGCTATGCATTTAATATCATCCCTATTGTTTAACAAGGTAATGTAGGTTGAACTATAGTTTCTATCCTCTGACATCATCCAATTCGCATGCGTAATGGTTTTAATACCGCTTCCTTGGTTATCACCAAGATTCCTGGGGTTCAATGTACTCAGGGGGTGCCAGTCAATGTCTGTTATTTTAGAGATGCCTTCATCAATTTTTCCCAAGTCAATCTTGCTCAGTGACGTCTGATTATCTTGAATACTATAGTAAAAGAGAACTTCGACTTTGTTACATACGGTAGCTCCAGCCAGCAATTTGGCTGCTCGCGTCTTCAGCAGTACAAAAAGAGAACAAAATGGATTCGAAGTCGTCTGATTTCCTGCTCTATTTAGATGGTTACAGTTGGTTGGTGAACTTGAACTTGGTCACATAGCCTCAGCAAGCAATTCGGCCGTCTTCGGCAGTAAAAACATTTTTTAGCGTTGCAGGCCACGCTGCACGTGTTCTATGTGTTCATGGGTAAGGACCGGCATATCATCTGATGTTGTCAAGTTGACCAAAGGTGAATATGATCAGGGTACTTCCATCGACCAAATTGGCCAGCGCTTTAGCGCACTTGAAAAACAACTGCGCTTAGTAGTGCAAAAAGCGAAAAAATGCTTGCTGCACCTGCAGAACCATAGAAGGTTGCAAAAAACTGTGCAAAACGCGCAGTGGGGCTCAAAAAGGCAGCGCACCAGCGCGCAAATGCTCGGAAGTACCCTGAATATGATATCATAAAAATGCATCATATGATATTGTATATAAATGGTAAATTTAGCCTAGTCAGACTGTGGTATCATGTGGTATCATATGATGACATGACATCATCTCGCCCTAATAATAAGGCTTACGGTAAGCCCCCAGCCATGTGATAGGGCGGATTAGTGAAGAGCTTCGAACATGGGTTGTCACCCAAGGGTGCCTTGCATTAGATTTCTTCATCGGCATCATAACGCCTACGGTACGCCCCCAGCCATGTGATAGGGCGGATTAGTGAAGAGCTTCGAACATGGGTTGTCCCCCAAGGGTGCCTTGCATTCGATTTCTTCATCGGCATCATAACGCCTACGGTACGCCCCCAGCCATGTGATAGGGCGGATTAGTGAAGAGCTTCGAACATGGGTTGTCACCCAAGGGTGCCATGCATTCATGTGCTACTGGGATCTGCTCCCTGAACTCATAGAACCGATCTTTGCTGGCTGCAAGTTGGGTGGGGAGGAAAGGGAAGTTATAAGGAGGCAGTGTGCCTGGGGAGCTGTGTATGTATAGCTGTGTATTTAGCTGTGTATGTGTAGCTGTGTATGTAGCTGTGTATATGTAGCTGTGCATGTAGCTGTGTAGCTGGGTATATGCAACTGTTTATGTAGCTGTGTAGCTGTGTATATGTAGCTGTGTATGTAGCTATGTATTCACAGTTGTGTATGTAGCTGTGTATGCATAGTTGTGTATGTAGCTATGTATATAGCTGTGTAGCTGGGTATGTGTACGCAAGTTAGGAATGTGTATGGTTCAGTCCGGGGGCAGATGCATGTATATTTCAGTCCAGGGGTATGTGCGCGTATGTAACAGTCCAGGGACTAAAACATGAAGTAAAAATAAGGCCCCTATTCCCCCCCCCCCCCCCCCCCCCCAAAAAAGAAGCCCCTAAGCCCTATGGAGATGTGTGTGCGTGCCCCCACACAACACACACACACACGCACACACACAAACAAAGAAAACTTAAGCCTCTAAGGAGAGGTGTGTGCGTGCCCCCCCCCCCCACCCACCCACCCACCCACACCCACACACCCACACACACAGTTTTATAGTCTTGCCGGTTAAGGCATAGCCAAGTATCTTGAATAGACTCAATTTTGGGAAGGGCTGTATACAAAAAAACACTGTTGAAGTGAACCCCAACAAACCGTAAACGACAAGGGCCCGGAGTTCGTGCTATGCAGATGATTTAACTTCAAGGAGAATCTTTAATGAATAAAATAAATACAAGTTAGTAAAATAAAACTATCTCCATCATTGCCTAAGTAAAAAAACGCCCGAAGTTGGTACAAGATTGTGGTACAGAGCCGTACTGCCCCCAAAATGCTCGGAATCGAATTCTGTCTGGCCCACCTTTCGCGCAATTGTGTCAGCTACGCACACATGTATTTACGGTCCGCATTCGCATGCGGTCGCGAGCAGCCTTGTACGGAAGGTCGGTGGCAGTACATCAGATGAGCGATAAATTGTGGTACAAATCCAGATCGCGCCAGACACGAGGCCGCGCGAGCTATTCCGAATCATGTTACCGCGGGACGAAAGGCTTAACAAACCCCTACCACAAGGTCGGAGGCTGCGCTTCAGCCTTGGCCTCGGAATCTACTGAGATAGCAGTACAACTCGAAAATTCACCTGATCACCTCCCAATCCCACCTCCCAACTTGAGATTCCACCCCCTTTCCCAAATCAAAAACTAACTTCAGATGTGGATGTTTGAAGTGAAGTTGGAAAAAAAGTTATTTTTTGAATATATTTTGGAAATAAATTTGAATTTTGAAATTTCAAATTTCAAAAAAATAAAAAAGGTTAGTCTCCGTGCTATGAAGCAAAGGTAAGACCCCAAATGAAAAAATTCAGCTTGTGCAGCATTGTACCACACTTAGGGCACCCACAATATGTAAATAATCAGTCTTTTCGGGGTCCATATTCACCCATACTGCCTATGTACTGCCATCCAAAACCTGATGTGACAATTTCTTATGAGGAAAGATGTGTACAATAGGGCTACCTACTTTTATTTTACGAGAACTTGTTTTTGATAGCGATAGGATCCGTTCCACTTCTTCGTAAAATCCGTACCGACTTAGGGTGCCCCATAGTGAAAAAAATCACCTGTTTTGCTTTGCCTGCTTCCCACAACCTGAGAGAACCCAACTCTGAGTATTTACATGTTGAACTGATGTGGTTAGGTAACTTATCAGCAAAACAAAGTTTTCTTCGGACTTGAGGTAATATGTGAAAAACATCCGTACCACTCAGGGTCGGACTTAGGCAACCATGGAGATAATTCAAATAAATACAAGTTAAATAATTAATAATCACCGGTCATGTATGATAAATTAAATATCATCACCGGTCATGTATTATAATTTAAATAATCGATAACAATTTAGCAAGGAAATAATGTAATAAAGAATCAAAAATAATAAATAATAAAACAAACAATAAAAGTTTTGCAAGGACATACTGTAACAACTAATCAACAGTCATATACTGGTATATCTACACTGGTAGATATCATTTTCACATTGAAATTGAAATTGTTACAGTTAATGGTATTATTAAATTGCAACAGTTACGCCTTGCTACGGGACGTGAGATAAAAATAATGATACCAGCTGCCACAGGACGTGAGATTGAAATAACCCTCCCGTTTGCATGTACCGTACATACTGGAGAATGGCTACTATGTTGGGTTTATTTGGTTTTGCAGGCCGCAACTGCGCCTGAGCTTGGACTACCGCACAGCAGGGTACTACATGACGCGCTACCGCGCAAGGTTTCGGAGCCCGACTGCACGATTGACGCAATTTTTTACCCCCCCCCCCCCCCCCCCCTGGGCGCAGCGCGCAAATTTCTGTTTTCAGTTGAGTCAAAAGCTCAACCCAAAAGGAGGCAGTTGCGTTAAAAGCGCACCCAAAAGGAGGCAGTTACGAAAAGCACAAACCCAAAATAACTAAAGCGCAACCCAACCCTAAAATAACTAAAATAACTAAAAGGAGGCAGTTACGTTAAAAGCACAACCCAAAATAACTAAAAGCGCAACCCGACCTAAAATAACTAAAATAACTAAAAGGAGGCAGTTACGAAAAGCACAACCCAAAATAACTAAAAGCGCAACCCAAAAGGAGGCAGTTACGTTAAAAGCACAACCCAAAATAACTAAAAGCGCAACCCAAAAGGAGGCAGTTACGTAAAAAGCGCAACCCAAAATAACTAAAATGTAAAATGTAAAATTTTTTAAATTTTAAAATTTAAAATGTAAAAATGTAAAAATGCTAAATGTAAAAATAAAAAAATGTAAAATGTAAAAATGTAAACTGTAAAAAACTAAAATGTAGAAATGTAAAATGTAAAAATGTAAAAATGTAAAATGTAAAAAACTAAAATGTAGTACCCTGCCGACAGCACGGACTACACATGTTTTAAGAGACTGTTCAAATGATTAACTACAGGCTAGATCGAGTGATATCATAGATTTTAAAGATGTGCTACCAATACAAAATTGATTATTACTTGGTACTGAGACTGGGAAATAACTAACTCCAGGTTAGATTAAGTACTACAATGTCATTTGAGGTTGTGCTACCAATATAAAAATGATTCTCTTTTTCGCATTTGTACTGGGCAAAGGAGTTACTACAGGCTAGATCGAGTGATATCATAGACTTTTATAATGGGCAACCAATATAAAAACGATTATTACTTGGTATTCAGACTGGGAAAATAACTACCTCCAGGCTAGATTTAGTGCTATAACGTCATTTGAGGTTGTGCTACCAATATAAAAATGATTCTGCTTTTAGTATTGGTACTGGGCTAATGACTTACTTAAATGTTTCCACACTAAATGAAGTGCTTTAATTAAATTTGTCGATGTGCTACCATGATACAAATTGAATGTGTTTTTTGTATTGGTACTGGGCAAATGACTTACTCCACACAAGATGCAGTGCTATTATATAATGGAGGACGTGCTATCAATATAAAATGATTATGTTTGTATGTTTTTGTGTTTTTGGTATCGGTACTGGGCAAATGATTTACTCCACACTAGATGAAGTGCTATAATATTAATTGAGGATGTGGTGACAATATAAAAATTGGATGTACTTCGTTTTGTTAATGATCTAACAATTATAATGTGTTTGGTATTGGCACTGGGAAAATGACTTACTCCACACAAGATGCAGTGCTGTCATATCATTTGATGATGTGCTACCAATATACCAATGATTATGTTTTTATGAATAACACAACAAATGATTATATTTTTGGTGCGGTATCGTGACTGGGCAAATGATTTACTCCACACCAGATGAAGTGCTGTTATATAAATTGAGGATGTGGTACCAATCTACAAATTTTATGCATTTTGTTTTGTAAATAATCTAACAAATTGAATGTGCTTGGTATTGGTACTGGGCAAATGATATGCTCGACACTAGATGGAGTAATATTATATAATTTGAGGATGCGCTACAAATATAACGATCATATGTATTATGTTCCATAAATAATGAATATAGCAATGATTAAGTTTCATTATGAATACTATCACAAATGTAATGTGTTTGGTATTGGTACTGGGAAAATAACTTACTCAACACTAGATGCAGTACTATAATATTTGAGATTTGAGGATGTGCTATCAATCTAAACCCTAAAATGATTATGCTTGTATGTTTTTTATGTTTTAGTATCGTACCCCCCCCCCCCCCCCCCCCCCCCCCAAAAAAACCCATATCTCCTTCAGGAATTATAATTAGGGGTTTAAAGTAGGGTCTATAGTGATTCCCTCGACACATATCTCTATACATTTGTGGTCTTACATTTGGATTTGAGCAAAGTTTGACAACATTATCAAGCAAGCACCCTTTCCTAGCCCTGATTCTAAGCCGAGCCAATAAGTTTTGGTGTTTCACAATTTGAAGGTGGTGTTAAGCTTAAGTTACATGCCTAAGTACCCTCCATATACTCAAGAAGTTTGGGGAGGAAATACTGAGTTTTTGGTTTAGCCCAACTTTCACACTTGGTGTACTAAGAACCTGTGGAGGTCACTACTCGAGCACCACATCGACAAATTTACTCGTTCTCGAAAATAAGCGCGGATTTGGAATGCTCTCGTCAAACCAGTTTCATGGGCATGCTTAACTTCGTCAGATTCCGTCTGGTGAGGAAGTTAGGCGGATATTTCCGAAACCGGCTCGACCCATGAACGAGGATCTGCCACGTCACCAAGGTGCCTCGACCTGGATCTAGAGGACCTCGCCTCCAGATTTACTCGTTGTCGGAAATAAGCGCGGATTCAGAAAGATCTCGTCGAGCTTGTTTCATAGGTCTGCTTAATTATATCAGAGACCCAGTCCTAAGAAAGTTTTGGCCTCTAACAGTTTTCACCAGAGGAAATTTCTGAAAGTCGCCAGATACCCCCCCCTTATAGATTAGAAGGGTCGATATCTACCCCACCCAGATACATTTTTCGATCTTTTCGATGGTTTCGGGGCTTACAACCCTTCTAGGCCCTGATTCCGACAGGCGGTACACGAGCATCTTTATAGCGCCCCCCTGGCAATGATTATATTTTATTCTTATTAATAAAACACATATTATATGTTTGGTTTTGGTACTGGTCAAATGACTTACTCGACACGAGATGAAGTACAAAGTCCCCGGGAGAGTATTTGGCTGGAGCCATTTCTTTGTTTGGGCAATCAGAGGCCTGCAGAGGGGGTTGTGGTTGGGTTGGTTGGGTTTGGTTTGGTTTGGCTGGGTTTGGCTGGCAGCAGGAGTGTGTGTGGTGTGTGGGTGGGTGGAGGGGTTGGGTTTGGTTGGGTTTGGTTGGGTTTGGCTGGCAGCAGGAGTGTGTGTGGTGTGTGTGGGTGGTGGAGGGGTTGGGTTTGGTTGGTTTTGGCTGACTAGATGAAGTACTGAGTCCCCAGAAGAGTACTTGGCTGGAGCACTATCTTTGTTGGGGCAATCAGAGGCCTGCAGAGGGGGTAGTGTGCGTGTTTTGTGTGTGTGTGTGTGTGTGTGTGTGTGTGTGTGTGTTTGTGGCCATGTGTTCGTGTGTAGGTGTGTGTTGGGGGGGGGGGGGGGGGGGGTAAAGAGTGCTTAGCTCTAGGGCTTCTAAGTTGGGGCACTCAGAGCCCCAGGGGGGGTGGGGTATGTGGGTGGGATGTGTGTGAGTGTGTGTCCGTGGGGTGGGTGTGTGGTGGTGTGGGGTGGTGGTGGTGGTGGTGGGAGGTGGCTGTATGAGTGTGTGTGTGAGTGCGTGTGTTGGTGTGTGTGGTGGTGGTGGTGTGGTGGTGGGCTGTATGAGTGTGTGTGTGTGTGGTGGTGGGGGGGGGGGGGGTCCGTGGGGTGTGTGGGTGGTGTGGTGGTGGGTGGGCTGTATGAGTGGTGTGTGTGAAGTGCGTGTGGTTAGTGTGTGTGTGTGGTGGTGGTGGTGGTGGGCTGCATGAGTGTGTGGGGTGGTGTGGGTGTGTGTCCGTGGAGTGTGTGGGTGGTGGTGGTGTGGGTGTGTGTGGGGGGGTGGGGGGGCTGTGTGAGTGTGGGTGTCAGAGGCTGAAGAGGGGGTGTTGGGTGTGATGGTGGTGTGTGGTGATGGTGGTGGAGTGGGGGGCTGTATGAGTGTGTGGGGTGGGTGGGTGTGAGGTGGTAGGGGTGGGGGTGTGGTGGTGGGGGGTGGGCTGTAATGAGTGTGTGTGTGAGTGCGTGTGTGAGTGTGTGCTGTGTGGGTGGTGGTGGTGGTGGGCTGCTATGAGTGTGTGGGTGAGTGTGTGTGTGTGTCCGTGTGGTGTGTGGGTGGTGGTGGTGGTGGTGGTGTGTGTGGGGGTGGGGGTGGGTGGGGGGGGCTGTATGAGTGTGGGTGTCAGCAGGGCCTGGAGAGGGGTTTGTGGGTGTGATGGGTGGAGTGGGTGGTGATGGTGGTGGAGGTGGGGGGCTGTATGAGTGTGTGGGGTGGGTGGTGGGTGTACGGTGGTAGGGGTGGGGTGGGTGGTGGGGGGGGTGGGCTGTATGAGTGTGTTGGTGAGTGCGTTTGTTGAGTGTGTGTGTGCTGGTGGTGGTGGTGGTCTGTATGAGAGTGTGTGAGTGTGGGTGTGTGTCCGTTGTGGTGTGTGCGGTGGGTGGTGGTGGTTGGTGGTGTGGTGTGGGGGTGGCGGGTGGGGGTGGGGGGGCTGTATGAGTGTGGGTGTCATGAGGGCCTGAAGAGGGGTTTGTGGTGGTGTGATGGCGTGGGTGTTGGTGATGGTGGTGGAGGTGGGGGGCTGAGATGATTGTGTGTGTGTTCACTCAGAGGCCCTGGCAGAGTGGTGTAGGTGTGAAGAGGGGGTGGGGTGGGGTGTGGAGGAGAAGAGGGAGAACTGTGGGCTGTAACTTGAGTGTGTTTTGTGAGTGCTTTTGGAGTGTGTGTGGTGTGGTGGTGGTGCGTTGGGCTTTATTGAGTGTTGGGTTGAGTTGTGGGTGTGTGTCCTTTGTGGTGTTGGGTGGTGGTGGTGGTGGTGCGTGTGTGGGGGGGGTGGAGGTTGGGGAGTTTCTGTAGAGGGGTTCAGAGGGCCGCGAGGGTATGGTGTGGTGGAACTGTGAATGGGTGCGGTGTGTGGTGAGGTGGAGGGTGGGGGGTGGATGATTGTGTGTGTGTCACTCAGAGGCCTGCAGAGAGAGGTGTAGTTGTGAAGAGGGGGGTGGGGTGGGGTGTGGAGGAGAGAGGAGAGAACTTGGCTGGGATCGCTTTCCTTTGTTTGGGGCAAAGCGAGGCCCGCAGAGGGAGTGTGGTGTGGGCGGTATTGTGTGTGTTTGGTGTGGTGTGTGTGCTGTGTGGTGTGTGTGTTGGTTGTGTGGTGGTTGTGTGTGTGGGTGTGTGGTGGTGTGTGGTGTGTGTGTGCGTGGTGTGTGTGTGTGTGTGTGAGTGTGTGTGTGGTGTTGTGTGTGTGTGTGGTGTGTCGTGTTGGTGTAGTGTGTGTGTGTGTGTGGTGGGTGTGTACTCATCGTATGTGTGTGTGTGTGTGTGTGGTGTGTGTGTGGGATGTGTGTGGTGTGGTGGTGTGTGTGAGTGTGTGTGTGCTGTGTGGCGTGTGTGTGTGTGTGCTGTGTGTGTGGTGTGTGGTGTGTGTGTGGTGGTGTGTGTGTGTTGGTGTGTGTGTGTGTGTGGTGTGTGTGTGTGTGTGTCATGGTGTGTGGTGTGTGTGTGTGTGTGTGTGTTGTGGAAACATGTGTGTGTGTGTGTGATGGTGTGTGTGTGGCTGGGGTGTAGTGCTGTGTGGGTGTGTGTGGTGTGGTGTGTGTGTGATGTGGTGTGTGTGTGTGTGTGTGTGTGTGTGTGTGTGCAACGTGTGTGTGTGGTGTGTTGTGTGTGTGTGTTGTGTGTGTGTGGTTTGTGTGTGTGGTGGGGTTGTTGTGTGATAATTGTGTGTGTGTGGCTGTGCTTGTGTGGAATGTGTTGTGGTGTGTGGTGGTATGTGTGGTGTGTGGTGTGTGGTGTGTGGAAAATGTGTGTGGTTGTGTGTGTGTGTGTGTGTGGTGTGTGTGTGTGTGTGTGTGTGTGTGTGTGGTGTGTGTGTGTGGTGTGTGTGGTGGTGTGTGGATGGGTGGGGGGTGGAAGAGAACTTGCTGAACCTGGGGCTTTCTTTGTTGGGTTTCAGAGGCCTGCAGAGAGGTGGTTGGGTTGGGATGGGTTGGGATTGGGTTGGGATGCGTACTGGGTTGGGATGGGTGCGGTTGGGTTGGGTTGGGTGGGTTTGGATGGTTGGCTGGGATGGGTGTGAATGGGTTGGATGGGTGGGTTGTTGGGTTGGGATGGGTTGGGTCTGGGATGGGTTGGGGATGGGTTTTGGGATGGGGGTTGGGTTGGGTTTGGGTTGGGATGGGTTGGGTTGGGTTGGCGGTTTGGGATGGGTTGGGTGATGCGGTGGTTGGGTTGGGGTTGGAGATGGTGGGTTGGGTTGGGTTTGGTTTGGGATGGGTTGGGTTGGGTTGGGTTGGGTGGGTTGGCGTTGGGATGGGTTGGGTTGGGAATGGGTTGGATTGGTTGGGTTGGTTGGGATGGGTGGGTTGGGATGGGGTTGGGGATGGGTTTGGGTTGGGATGGTTTGGGTTGGTTGGGTTTGGGTGGGCATGGGTTGGGTTTGGGATGGGTTGGGTTGGGTGGTTGGTTTGGGTTGGAGGGTTGGGTTGGGATGGGTTGGTTGGGTTGGGATGGGTTGGGTTGGATTGGGTTTGGATCGGGTTGGGTTGGGATGGGTTGGGTTTGGGGTGGGATGGGTTGGGTTGCGGCATTGGTGGGTTGGGTTGGGATGGGATGGGCATTGGTTGGGTTGGATGGGTATGGTATGGGTGGGAATGGTTGCGGTTGGTTGGGATGGGTTGGGTTGGGTTGGGTGGGTTGGGTTGGGATGGGGTTGGGTTTTGGGATGGGTTGGGTTGGGTTGGGATGGTTGGGTTGGGGGTGGGTGGGTTGGGTTGGGTTTGGGTTGGGTTGGTTGGGTTTGGGTTGGGATGGGTTGGGTTGGGATGGGTATGGGCAATGGTTGTTTGGGAGGGTTGGGTGGTGGGTTGGTTGGGTTGGGTTGGGTTGGGTTGGGTTGGGTTGGGTTGGGTTGGGTTGGTTGGGGTTGGGATGGGTTGGTTAGGTTGGTTGGGTGGGTTGAGGTTGGGCGGTGGTTGAGGTTGGGTGGGTTGGGTTGGGTTGGTTGAGTTGGGTTGGGTTGGGTTGGGTTGGGTTGGGTTGGGTTGGGTTGGGGTTTTGGGTTGGGTTGGGTTGGGGGGTTGGGTTGTGTTGGGTTTGGGTTGGGCTGTGGGTTTGGGCTGGCTGGCAGGTGGTGGTTGCGGATGGGGTGTGTGTGCGTGTGCGTGTGGGTGGGTGGGGTGGGTGGGTGGGTGGGGGGAGGTTGGCTTGGCTAGAAGAAGTATCAAGTCCCCAGTGAGAGTACTTTGGCTGGAGCACTTTATTTGTTGGGGGCAATCAGAGGCTCCAGAGAGAGTGGTTGTATGTGCGTGGGGTGGGTTGGTGGTGGGGTGTGGGTGGTGGTGGTGGGGTGGTGGGGTGGGTGGGGGGTTGTAATTTAGTATGTGCGTCAATCAGAGGCCTGCAGAGGGGTGGGGTGTGAGTGAGGTGGTAGGGGTGGGGTGGGGTGGGGGGAGGCTGTATGAGTGTGTGTATTGTGTGTGGGGGGGGTGAGGTGTAGCGGGACAGGGGGGGGGGGGGGGGGGGGGGGGGGGGGGGGGGCTGTATTTTGAGTGTGTGTGTCACTTCAGAGGCCTGCAGGGAGAGTGGTGAGTGTGGGGTGGGGGGGTGGGGGGGGCTGTATGAGTGTGGTGGGAGCGGTGGTGTGGGTGTGGGAGGTGGTAGGGGTGGGTGGGGTGGGGTGTGGTGGTGGTGGGGGGGGGGGGGGGCTGTATGAGTGTGTTTTTCACTCAGAGGCCTGCAGGGAGATGCGTGAGTGTCGGAGGTGGTGGCGCTGAGGTGTGTGGTAGGAGTGGGAGGGGGCTATATATGAGTGTGTTGGGGTGGTGGGTGATTGAGGTGGTAGGGGTGGGGTGCGTGGAGGTGTGGTGAGTGGTGGTGTGGGGGGGGGGGGGGGCTGTATGTGGAGTGTGTGTGTCACTCAAGAGGCCTGCAGGGAGAGTGGTGAGTGTGTGGGGTGGTGTGGTGGGTGGTGGTGGTGTGTGTGGGGGGGGGGGGCTGTATGAGTGTGTGTGTCTTAAGAGACCTGAAAGAGGGGTTGGTTGGGTTGGGTTGGCGTTTGGCTAGATGAAGCACCAAGTCCTTAGAGAGAGTACTTGGCTGGAGCACTTTCTTTTGTTGGGGCAATCAGAGGCCTGCAGAGAGAGTGGGTGTGTGTATGTGTGGTGTGTGTATGTGTGTGCACTGTTGGGGGGGGGGAGAAGTGCTGCGCAGGCCCTAGGGGCTTCTTTGTTGGGTCAACTCAGAGGCCTGCAGAGGGGATGGGGGTGGCTTTGGTAGGGTTTGGCTTGCTTTGACTGGCTGCAGGTGTGTGGTGTGTGTGTGTTGCTGGGGGGGGAGGGGGGGGGGAGAGTACTTGGCTGGGCCACTTTTTCTTTGTTGAGGGCAAAAATCAGAGCCTGCAGAGGGGATGAGGGTGGCCTTAGTTGGGCGGTGTGGCTGGTTTGACTGGCTGTAGGTGTGGGTGGGTGGGGGGGGGGGGAGGCGGGGGGAGAGTACTGGCTGGGCCACTTTCTTCGTTGGGGCAATCAGAGGCCTGCCAGAGGGGATGAGGGTTGGCCTTTAGTTGGGCATGTGGCTGCGTTTGGCTGTAGGTGTGGGTGGGTGGGGTGGGGGGGTGGGGGGGGGGGGGGGGCGGGGAGAGTACTTGGCTGGGCCACTATCTTTGTTGGGTTAATCAGAGGCCTGCAGAGGGATGAGGGTGGCCTTAGTTGGGTGTGGCTGCGGTTTGACTGGCTGTAGGTGTGGGTGGGTGGGTTGGTGGGGGGGGTGGGGGGGTGGGGGGGGCGGGGGAGAGTATTGTATGCTGGGGCCACTTGTCTTTGTTGGGGGCAATCAGAGGCCTGGCAGAGGGATGAGGTTGGCCTTAGTTGGGTGTGGCTGCGTTTGAATGCTGTAGTTGTGTGTGGCTGTGGGTGGTGTGGGGGGGGTGCGGGGGGGGGGGGGGCTGGCGGGGGCGGAGAGTACTTGGTGGGCGCCACCATCTTTGTTGGGTTAATCAGAGGCCTGCAGAGGGGATGAGGGTTTGGCCCTTTAGTTGGGGTGTGGCGTGCAGTTTGAATGGCTGTAGGTGTGGGTGGGTGGGGTGGGTGGGTGGGTGCGGGGGGGGCGGGCGGGCGGGTAGACGAGTACGTTGGCTGGGCCAGTTTCTTGTGTTGGGTCACTCAGAGGCCTGCAGAGGGGATGGGGGTGGCTTTGTTGGGTTTGGCTGCGTTTGACTGGCTGCAGGTGTGTGTGTTGTGTGGGTGGGTGTGGGGGGGGGGGGGGGGGTGGGGAGAGTTACTTGGCTGGGCCATTTCTTTGTGGGAATCAGAGGCCTGCAGAGGGGATGAGGGTGGCTTTAGTTGGGTGTGGCGCGTTTGACTGGCTTAAGGGTGGGTGGCGTGGGTGGGTGGTGGGTGGTGGGGGAGAGTACTTGGCTGGGCCATTTCTGTTTGGCGGGCAATCAGAGGCCTGCAGAGGGAATGGGTGTGGCTTTGGCTGCCTTTGGCTGGCTGCTGGTGTGTGGGTGGGCGTGGAGGGCGAGATGGGAGGTATGTGTGTGTGAGTATGGGGGTGTGGGTGTGGGTGGGTGAACTGGGGCGCGCTCACAAAAGCTGTTACTTAAGCCCATCTTGTACCCCTGGACTGTAACACACATCGCAAACACAAATTGCGGCATGAAAAGGTTGCAGGAAGATAAGGGGAAACATAACATGGCTTCCTAACAAAGCAGGACTGAACTTAATACATGTAGACATAGCAACAAAATCTCTGAGATATGTAATAAAAACATAAGAAAAAGAAATAACAAGTTAATAAATAAAACTGGCAAAAGTAAATACACACCACATAATCTTTTTATACGTGATATATAATAAAAACTTGAAATTAGAAATTTAACAAGTAAACATGCAACTGGAACTAAATACATAAATACATTAAATTACATAAATACATAAATACATAAATACATAAATACACACCACATAAATCTACGAAGATATATGATAAAAACATAAAAATAACAAGGTAAAAATACTACTGAAACATAAATACGTAAATACACAACACAAAATCCTCGCAGGTATACAATAAAAACATGAAAATATGAAGGCAACAAGTAAAACATACAACTGGAATAAAATACAGACAACAAAAAATCCCGAGATATATAATTAAAAAACATAAAACATAGAGAAATAACAAGTAAAAATAAAAACTGGAGGAGCAATAAATACATAAACCCAAAAATCTTAAGAGATATATAATAAATTACATAAAATCTAAATAAACAAGTAACATACAAGTGGGAGCATAAATACATAAATACACACAACATAATCTCGGTATATATATTTATATAATATATATATATATATATATATATATATAATAAAAACATAAAACATAACAAGTAAAAATGCAAATAAAATACTAAATACATAAAAAAGCTCCGATATATACATAATAAAAACATGAAAATATAAGTAACAAGGTAAACTATACAACTGGAATAAAAATACATACAAACAACCCCCTGATATACATAATAAAATTATAAAAAAAAAAAAAGCAAAAAACTACAACGAACATTATGAAACATATGAAATGAAAAACACTCACAAAGCGGTGATTAACGGCTGTTGGTACTTTGTGTCACTGTTTACAACAAAATAAGTCAAACACACACCAAAGCTGTTCACAAAGTCTGTGGCCCCCCAAAAACCCCTTTTTGTTGGGGCACCTTTTCTGCATATAACATAAGTACAAACACACACAAAGACTGTTCAACAAAGTTCTGTGGCACTTTTTGTGGCACCTTCTGCAATAACAATAAGTACAAACACACACAAAGCTGTTCAACAATCTGTGGCACTTTTGTGGCAACCTTCTGCAATAACATAAGTACAAACACACACAAAGCTGTTCAACAAAGTCTGTGGCACTTGTTGCTTGGCACCTTCTGCCAATAACATAAGACAAACACACACAAACGCTGTTCAACAAAGTTCTGTGGGCACTTTTGTGGCACCTTCTGCAAAACATAAGTACAAACCACACACAA
>JAJSRW010002061.1:0-44259 GCA_022414725.1 Microglena sp. YARC
GGCCTAATGTCATTTGGTGGTATTATTGTGTATGAGGTGGTTGTGTAGTGGCGTGTGGGTATGGTGAGTTCGAAGGGGTTGTATCTTTGGTAACAGCCGACGCAATTTCCAAAGCTGTTTGGGGAAGATTGGGGGGGTCAGGGAGGAAGCCAGGTTGGGATGGCGTTGCGGGTTGGCGTTTAGTGTTCGCTAGTTTGTGTGAGAGGATGAGGCAGTTAGTGGCTCGGTCGTGTTAACTGTTTGGTCGTGTGTCTAGTGTCGGTGGAGGGTGGGGGTGTGTGAAAGGGGAATAGGGGGGCGGAGAGGGTTTCTCTGGAGTCTGGGGTTCCAGGAGGTGGCGGTAGCAGCGCTGAGGGATGTGGTAATCTAGCTGTTTGGAGGCAGCCTGCATGTCGGTTAGTGGCGTTATAGTGTGTAGGTGGAGGGGGTGTGGTAAAGTGCCAGAAGGGACCCGGAAATTAATGGTATGTCCTTGGTTGAGTGGTGGTGTCGGTTGCCATGTGTTATTTGTTGTGTGGTGGGTGCTAAGGGGGGGGGGGAGAGTGAGTAAGGCAGTTGCGAAGGTTTGTAGGACTCATCTACGACGGAAAAAGGTTGTGGTGAGGTTGGATTGTGGTTGTGTTTCTAGGGGGAGTTATAGATACGGGGTTGTGGTGTCAAAGTTTGGGTGGAGGTTGATTTCGTGCTCCCGCGATGGGGGGGGTAGCCACTGAGAGCAGTTCAGGTCGTAGTGCATGTAGGCCTGCAATCGTTGGAAGGTTTGAAAAATATTTCCCGCTGAGGTTGTGAAGTGGAATGGGCGTGCCTCATACATCGGCGCAGGTTTCGGCTACGGGTTGCTTTGAGTATTTGGTGATTCTTCTCCCCAAATTCGCTAATTTCCACCTGTGTTGACATGAGGTTCCACCGAGGTCGGCATTGATGGTCGTGCACGTTGGAGTGGCTTGAAGATTTGTTTTTCTCAATGTATAGTAGGATAGTGCTCAGGTCGGGATTGTGGGGCTGGCCTTGCGTGAAGGGGGTGCGCTTTCCTCCTCTACATGTGGGTCATGGGGGGCTGGAGAGGCAGGCATCCGATTGCGTATTCTTTGAATAAGTTTTGTCCTAGTACAGGTGGGGGCCAGGGGAGGTTCTTGTATTTGTTTGTGTGCGTTGGCAGCCGAGGGCATGGTGGTTCCGTCTTGTAAGGAACCCTGGTGGCCTGGCCGTGTAGCGGACTGGCAAGAATGTTCCAAATGGGAGCCACAATCAACCGGTTGATGTCCGATATCATTTAGGGGTTGTGTGCCACTTGTATCCCAGGAACTGGAGTCAGTTAATGCTTAGTGGTATCTGATTGGGATGTGGAGAGGTGGGCAATGGGGCTGAATGTGGTAGCTGGGGTGTAGTATATACGCGTCTATGGACAAATTGAGGTGCGAACAGGGGTCTCATATGTATATTTATATTCGCAGGTAGAGGGGAATCCTTCTACAGAAACTATTTTGGTCCGGGAAAAGATTTTTAAAAAGGCAAGATGGGCATGGAGAGGGTGGCGGATATCATGAGGGGGAGGAGTGGAGGCTGTGGTCTGGTGAGTGTCCTGTGTTCCATGGGGGTTGGCAGGTCGCCCGGTGATTGGCAGTGGGTGGGGGGGGGCGGGGCTTTGGAGGTGAAAGGTCCCATTGCATCTTCTGGAGTCGCTCTAAACTGTCCTCCGCATACTCCATGGTTGGGGGCGTTGGGGAAGGGCCGCTTTGGGCCATACTCGGGTGTAGGTTGATTGGTTGAGGCATAGGTTGGGGGTGGTAGAATCAGGGTACATGGCATTAGGGTGGTGGTGGTAAGAGGCTAAGGTAGAGGCATAGGGTGTTGGGTTGGTAAGACTTCGGGGTTTGAGTGCTTTGGTTGGGGGGTTGTAGGTAGCCGGGTAGATGGTGGTAGGGTTGGGCGGTTGGTAGACTCAGGGTAGAGGCATAGTTGGGTCGGTAGACTCAAGGTAGAGGCATAGGTTGGGGTGGTAGACTCAGGGTAGAGGCACTGATTGGGGGTGGTAGAGGGGGCCGCGGTAGAGCATACGGTTTGGGTGTATTTGCGGGGGTGGTAGAGTTCGTTCCAGTAGAGATTCGTAGGTTGGGGGGTGGTTAGTTACGGGTCATTGGAGAGGCAGTAGGGTGGGGGTGGTAGACTCAGCGGTAGCAGGCATTGAGTTGGGGGGTGTAGACTCATCGGTGAGAGGCCTAGGTTTTGGGGGTGGTAGATCAGGCGTAGAGATTGGTGTGGGAAGTGGTAGACGCAGGGTAGATTGGCATAGGGGTGGGGGGGTGGTGGGAGGGTGCGAGGGTAGGAGAGGCAGTGGGTTGGGGTGGGTAGGACGTCAGGGACGAAGGCGATCGAGTGGGGTTCTCAGGTAGAGCGCGCTCATGTGGTGAGTGAAGGCATCGGGTATGGGGTGGTAGATCTTCGCTAGTTGGTGAGTACGTGGGGGGTGGAGTGGGTAGACTCAGGGTAAGGTACAGGCTGGGGGTGGTAGACTCAGGGTGAAGGCATGGGGTAGGAGTGTGGTGAAGACCCCAAGGTAGAGGCAATGGGTCGGGCTTGGTGACTCTGGGTCAGAGGGCATTAGGGGGTGGGGGGTGGTAGACTCTCAGGTGAAGGCGTAGGTTGGGAGTTTGGTAGACTCAGGGTAGAGGCATAGGTTGGGGGTGGTAAAGACTCAGGGTAGAGCCATAAGGTTGGGGGTGGTAGACTCAGGGTGGGGGGCTTTAGTGGTTGGTTGTGGTAGAGTCTGCTCGCATAGGGTGAAGGATAGGGTGGGGGTGGTGTAGACTCAGGGGTGAGGCCATATAGTTGGGGTGGTGGTAGACTCACGTGAGAGCGAATAGGTAATGGGGGTTTGGTAGGAGCGGGGCGGGTGAGGGTAGTGGGGTGGAAGGGCTGCGAGGGGTGATAGCGAGGGAGGAGGGTGGTTAGATCAACTTGGGTAGAGGCATGAGTTTGGGGGTGGTAGACGTCACGGTAGAGGCATAGGTTGGGGGTGGTAGACCTTCAGGGTAGGTAGGCGATTAAAGGGTGGGGGTCGTAGACTTAGGGTGATTTGTTGTAATTGCTTGGGGGTGGTAGAGTCTTCGGTAGGAGGCATAGGATGGGGTGGGGAGGCTCTTAAGGGTAGGGAAGGCATCGGTTTGGTTGGGTTAGACTCTAGGGTATGAGGGCATATTTGGGTGGGGGTTGGGTGTGACGTCAGTGTGTGAGTAGTGGCCTTTGGGTCGGTGGTGGTGATGTTACTGCTAGGGGTGAAGAGGCAAGGGGAGGGGCTGGGGGGGTGGTAGCTAGGGGTAGAGGCAGGGGAGGGTGGTAGAACGTGGGGTAAGACGAGCAGAGGGGTGGTGAGGTGGTTAGAATCTCAGGTAGAGGCAATAAGGGTTGGGGTTGTGTGTATGCTAGGGTAGAGGATAGGTTGGGTGTTGGGTAGAGATTCTGTGTGCTCTCGTGGGTAGATAGCAGGTAGGGGGGTGTGGGGGTGGTGAGAAAGCACAGAGGATGAGGGAGCATAAAGGTTGGGGTGGTAGACTCGGGTATAGCGGCATAAGTTGGGGGTGGTAGAACTCACGGTAGAGGCATAGGTTGGGTGGTGGTAGAACTCAGGGTAGAGGCATAGGGTATGAGTGGGGGTGGTAGACTCAGGTAGGAGCGCGCTGAGTTGGGGGTGGCTAGACGTCACGGGTAGAGGCATAGGTCGGGGAGATAGAGATGACTCAAGGGTAGAGGAATTGGTTGCGGTGGTAGACTCGCAGGGTAGAGGGCGATAGGGGTGGTGAGGTGGTAGATGCTGTCGCAGGTGGGAGAGGTTGGCTTAGTTGTTTTGAGTGGTGTGTGAGAGGGGCTGGAGGGGGTAAGAGGGCATAGGGTGGGGAGAAGATGGCTACAGGGTAGTGGTCTGTGTGAGTTCGGGTGGGTGGTTGGTGTTTGGAGTGGGGGGTTAGGAGGCATAACGGGGTGTGTGCTGGTGGGGTGGATTGTGTGTGTCGATAAGACTCAAGGGTTAGGGCATGGGGTGGGTGTGGTAAGACTCAGGGTAGAGGCCTTGGCGTCGGGTGGTAGATACTAGGGTAGAGCATTAGGTTGGGGGTGCGTAGAACTTTCAGGGTGAGAGGCAAGGTTGGGGGTGGTAGACACAGGGTAGAGGCATAGGTTGGGGTGGTAGAATAGGGTAGAGGCATAGGTTGGGGGTGGTAGACTCAGGGTAAGGCACTAGGTTGGGGGTGGTAGACTCAGGGTATGAGGCATAGGGTGGGGGTGGTAGACTAGGGTATGAGGCATATAGGTTTGGGGGGTGGGGTTAGACTCCGTACCTGGAAAAGTACTCAAGTCCGAACGGCTCGGCATTATTGAGGAGTCACGCCGCGTGGCTCTCCATAAGTGAATGGATGCTGAGCAGGGTTTAAAAGGAGGAAAAACGGGATTGAGGGTTGGGGTAGGTAGAGGCAGTTGAGGGCGATGGGAGGAGGGAAGGGGGCTGGCTGGCTGTGGCGGGAGAAGAGGGGTCGTAGGCTGGGAGTTGAGGTGAGGTGGGTGCATGTAGTGGGGATGCGATGGGGGGGGGGCTAGGGGCAAGAGACAGGCAGGTTTCTGGAGGGGTGTGGTGGTTGGGGCCATGGGGGTGTTTGGACGGTCGCAGGGGGAATGGATGAGGGTAATGGTGTGGTGATGGGTGTGGTGGGCGAGGTAAAAGGATCGTGGCTCCTATGGAGTGTTGATAGGGGGCGTCGAGACTGGTGGTGTGGAATGAGGTGGGTGAGTGGGGGGGGGGGGGAGGGGGGGGGGGGGGGGTAGTGTAGTTTTGGGCCCGCGTAGGCGGGAGACGGGAGTGGTATTGGGGGGGGTTATGGTGTAGTGTTAGGGATAGGGGAAAGGGGCGATGTGGGCCTGGGTGGCGGAGGGAGGTGGTGAGTGGAGGAGGAAGAGAGGCGAGGCGAGAGCAGCGTGTTGAGGTGGGGCATGGCAGGGTCGGGTTGCTGGGGAAGGAGAGTAGGCGGGGCACACTGGGGAGGAGGAGTGGGTGGAGAGAAGGAGCTGCATTGGACCTACTATCCGCGTAATCTGGAATTGATTCGCGTAGGTTTGAGGGCGTCGCCAGATTGGGGATCAAGGAACTGGTGCTTGGCGGGTTCTAGCGTGCTGACAGTCGGAGGGTGTCGGTGGTGGGCGGAGTGGGTGGGGTTGTCGAAAAGGTGGTTGGTAGACGCTGGTGGGGGTGGTTTTCCGGAAGAGTTGCGCCCCGCCGGCGCCGGGGAGGATTGTGTTGTGGGTCTGAGCTGGTCGATACGCAATGGATTGAGAAAAACTGGGCAGAAATTTGAGCAGGGTCCATGAATTATTGGTGGTTGGCAGACCGCGAGAGAAAACAGTGGGTTTCAATGATAGCGGCAATGGGATTGAGGAGGCGTTATTTAGCCCCAGGGTTGCTCCAGTTCATTGTATGGTGACTGTTGTCAGCGTCTCCGATTTGAATTAGAGCAGGTGTCTGTCCTGGAGTGGTGGATTTTCGGGTTGGAAAAGGGGATTCGTTTAGTGAGTTTGCTCGATTGCATGGACCCTTCGCTGCCTGGGCAGCGAAGACCATCAAGAATGCGCAGACAGGGATGTGCGCTGGTTCGAGCATCCCCCAGCGGGAAACTAGATATGTAACGAGAAGTCCAGGGAGAGGCGCTATTCTGTCCGGTAGTGCATACATTTCGGGCTGCCCAGAGGTGCAGGCTCGTGCTACGGTGGAGAAAAAATAGAATCCGTCTAAGACCACCTGTCTGGGTCGACCCTGGGCAAGAGAAGTTGCTGCGGAGTTGTGCGGCGTCAGATTTTGTGAGACGGCGAGGTTAGTTTTGGATAGCAGCAGTTGGATTTTGGCCTCGCTGCGAAGAAGCATGAGCTGTCTGTTTGTTGGGGTGCTGTCGCTGTATCGGGGCAGGGAAGGTTGACGCGGAACTGCTTGGACACATTTTTGAGAGCAGGTGGAAACGACATTCGGGTTTATAGGAGCGCAGACGCGGGAGACAAAGTTGCGAATATGCTACGGTGGCGAATTGGCTAAGGGGGAAGGAAAATGAGCAGCGAGAAAGTTACATCTGGAGTTCGAATGTTGAGAAAGTCAAAAGTCTAGTCATTGAAGCATTGGTTCGACTGAAGAGGGGTCGGGTGTAATGGTGCTGCGCTACGAATGGGGGAGACAAGTTTGGGCGGCCGGTTGGGTTGTCGCATTTTTGTTCAGTGGGTGAATTTCTTGAAATCCATGTCTAGACGACAGCGATACATCACTGACCCTGGCTGTTGCTAGCAGGTGGGTAGAAGGTAAGGCGGTGGGCATCAGCGTTTTCGTCGCCTGATATGCAAGGGTAGGGTCGAGGAGAGAGTAGATGCTGCTGCGAGGAATAGGGGAGAGAAACAAGTTTGGGTGGTCGGTGATCCGCGGGCATTGACATTTCTGTGAAATCAGTCTAGACTGAAGCGACAGCGCCACGGTACAGGGATCAGGGGTCAAGGCCGGGTCACAGCGTTTCATTGTCCCCTGAGAGGGTCGGGGAGAAGTGGTGTATGAGTGAGAGAATAGGGAAGACAAGTTTGGCGGCTGGCATTGATATGTCTTGAAATCCAGTCTAGAGGTCAGCGCCACGGTACAGGTCAAGGGGTCAAGGCGGGTCCACTCAGCGTTTCAGAGTCCCAGGATAATACCGAGAGGGTTTTGGGGAGGAGGTAGGTGCTGCGTGGTGGAATGGGGAGACAGGGAGTTTTGGGCAGAGCCTGCTTCCGGCATTGAATTTTTCTTTGAAATCGTCTAGACCGTCAGCGCCATGGTGGCAACGGGATCAGGGTATTAGGCCTGGGGTCCACAGCGTTTCATTGTCCTGGTGTAGAGGGTCGGGAAAATGGAAAGAATGCTGAGAGAATAGGTGGAGACAAGTATTGGGTTCTGGTTTCCGGCATTGGAACTATGTCTAGAAATCCAGTCTAGACCGCGACAGGTGCAACAATTCGGTATTGGGTAGAGGATCAGGGGTCAAATGACATGGCCACTAGGGTGTCATTATCCACAGGGATGGGTTGGCAAAGAGTGGTGCTGCGCGGAATATGGGGTACAAGTTTGGGGCGGCTGGCATTGAAATTTCTTGAAATCCAGTCTAGACCAACTGCACCACAGTACAAGGATCAGGAGTCAAGGCCGGGTCCACAGCGTTTCATTGTCCACTGAGAGGGTCGGGTGTAATGGTGCTGCGACGAATAGGGGAGACAAGTTTGAGCGGCCGGCATTGAAATTTCTTGAAATCCAGTATAGGCCGACAGCGCCACGGTACAGGGATCAGGGGTCAAGGCCGTATCCACAGCGTTTCATTGTCCACTGAGAGGGTCAGCGAGAAAGATGCGCTAGCGTGGAATAGGGGGTAGACAAGTTTGTAATGACCGCATTGAATTTTTCTTAAATCCATTCTAGACCGACAGCGGCCGCGGACAGGGATCAGGGGGTTAAGGCCCCCGGGCCCCACAGCGTTTCATGGTCCCACTGAGAGCTTCGGGGAGAATGGTGCTGCGAGGAATAGGGGAGACAATTTGGGCGGCCGGCATTGAAATGTCTAGAAATCCAGTCTAGACCGACAGTGCCACGGTACAGGGATCAGGAGTCAATGACAAGGCCACAGCGTTTCATTGTCCACTGAGAGGGTCGGCGAGAATGGTGCTGCGCGGAATATGGGATACAAGTTTGGGCAGCTGGCATTGAAATATCTTGAAATGCAGTCTAGACCAACAGCGCCACAGTACAGGGATCAGGAGTCAAGGCCGGGTCCACAGCGTTTCATTGTCCACTGAGAGGGTCGGGTGTAATGGTGCTGCAACGAATAGGGGAGACAAGTTTGGGCGGCTGGCATTGAAATTTCTTGAAATCCAGTCTAGACCGTCAGCGCCACGGTACAGGGATCAGGAGTCAAGGCTGAGTCCACAGCATTTCATTGTCCACTGAGAGGGTTGGGGAGAATGGTGCTGCGAGGAATGGGGGAGACATGTTTGGGCGGCCGGCATTGAAATTTCTTGAAATCCAGTCTAGACCGACAGCGCCACGGTACAGGGATCAGGGGTCAAGGCCGGGTCCACAGCGTTTCATTGTCCACTGAGGGGGTCGGGGAAATGGTGCTGCGAGGAATAGGGGAGACAAGTTTGGGCGGCCAGCATTGGAATTTCTAGAAATCCAGTCTAGACCAACAACGCCACAGTACAAAGATCAGGGGTCAAGGCCGGGTCCACAGCGTTTCATTGTCCACTGAGAGGGTAGGGGAAAATGGTGCTGCGAGGATAGGGGAGACAAGTTTGGGCGGCCGGCATTGAAATATCTTGAAATCCAGTCTAGATCCGACACGCGCACAGTACAAAGAGCAGGGGTCAAGGTCATTGTCAACTGAGAGGGTCGGGGAGAGTGGTGCTGCGAGGAATAGGGGAGACAAGTTTGGGCGGCAGGCATTGAAATGTCTAGTAATCAAGTCTAGACCGACAAGCGCCACGGTACAGGGATCAGGGGTCAAGGCGGGTCCACGAGCGTTTCATTGTCAACTGAGAGGGTCGTTGAGAATGGTGCTCTGAGGAAAAGGGGAGACAAGTTTGGGCGGCTAGCATTGAAATTTCTTGAAATCAAGTTTAGACCGACAGCGCCACGGAAAAGGGATTAGGTTTCAAGGCCGGTTGAACAGCGTATCATTGTTCACTGAGAGGGTCGGAGAGAATGATGCTGCGAGGAATAGGGGAGACAAGTTTGGGCGGCCGGCATTGAAATTTCTTGAAATCCAGGCTAGACCGACAGCGCCACGGTACAGGGATCAGGAGTCAAGGCTGGGTCCACAGCGTTTCATTGTCCACTGACAGGGTCGGGGAGAATGATGCTGCGAGGAATGGGAGAGACAAGTTTGGGCGGCCGGCATTGAAATTTCTTGAAATCCAGTCTAGACCGACAGCGCCACGGTACAGGGATCAGGGGTCAAGGCCGGGTCCACAGCGTTTCATTGTCCACTGAGAGGGTAGGGGAGAATGGTCTCGGCGATGAATAGGGGAAACTAAGTTTTGGGCGGCCAGCATTGGGAATTTCTTGAAATCCAGTCTAGACCAACAACGCCACAGTACAGAGATCAGGGGTCAAGGCCGGGTCCACAGCGTTTAATTGTCCACTGAGAGGGTAGGGGAGGATTGTGCTGCGTGGAATAGGGGAGACAAGTTAGGGCGGCTGGCATTTAAATTTCTTGAAATCCAGTCTAGACCAACAGCGCCACAGTACAAAGATCAGGGGTCAAGGCTGGGTCCACAGCGTTTCATTGTCCACTCAGAGGGTCGGGGAGAATGGTGCTGCGAGGAATAGGGGATACAAGTTTGGGCGGCCAGCTTTGAAATGTCTTGAAATCCAGTCTAGACCAACAACGCCACAGTACAAATAGCAGGGGTCAATGCCGGGTCCACAGCGTTTCATTGTCCACTGAGAGGGTCGGGGAGAACGGTGCTGCAAGGAATAGGGGAGACAAGTTTGGGCGGCCGGCATTGATATGTCTTGAAATCCAGTATAGTCCGACAAGGCCACGGTACAGGGATCAGGGGTCAAGGCCGGGTCCACAGCGTTTCATTGTCCACTAAGAGGGTAGGGGAGAATGGTGCTGCGATGAATAGGGGAAACAAGTTTGGGCGGCTGGCATTGAAATTTCTTGAAATCCAGTCTAGACCAACAACGCCACAGTACAAAGATCAGGGGTCAAGGCCAGGTCCACAGCGTTTAATTGTCCACTGGGAAGGGTCGGGGAAAATGGTGCTCAGCGAGGAATAGGGGGAGACAAGTTTTGGGCGGCCCGGCATTGAAATGTCTTAACTCTAGTCTAGACCAACAATGCCACAGTACAAATAGCAGGGGTCAAGGCCGGGTCCACAGCTTTTCATTGCCCACTGAGAGGGTCGGGGAGAACGGTGCTGCGACGAATAGGGGAGACAAGTTTGGGCGGCCGGCATTGATATGTCTTGAAATCCAGTCTAGACCGACAACGCCACGGTACAGGGATCAGGGGTCAAGGCCGGGTCCACAGCGTTTCATTGTCAACTGAGAGGGTCGGGGAGAATGGTGCTGCGAGGAATAGGGGAGACAGTTTTGGGCGGCCGGCATTGAAATTTCTAGAAATCCAGGCTAGACCGACAGCGCCACAGTACAAAGATCAGGGGTCAAGGCCGGGTCCACAGCGTTTCATTGTCCACTGAGAGGGTAGGGGAGGATGGTGCTGCGTGGAATAGGGGAGACAAGTTAGGGTGGCCAGCATTGAAATTTCTTGAAATCCAGTCTAGACCGACAGCGCCACAGTACAAAGATCAGGGGTCAAGGCTGGGTCCACAGCGTTTCATTGTCCACTAAGAGGGTCGGGGAGAATGGTGCTGCGAGGAATAGGGGAGACAAGTTTGGGCGGCCAGCATTGAAATGTCTTGAAAACCAGTCTAGACCAACAACGCCACAGTACAAATAGCAGGGGGCAAGGCTGGGTCCACAGCGTTTCATTGTCCACTTAGAGGGTCGGGAAAAACGGTGCTGCAAGGAATAGGGGAGACAATTTTTGGGCGGCCGGCTTGAAAATGGGGAAAATATCCAGTTTTCATTGTCAGACAGACAATGCCTCAGGGGTCAGGCCGGGTCCACACTGCGTTTCATTGTCAATGAGAGGGTCGTGGTGCTGGCGAGAATATTGGAGAAAAGACAAGATTGTCACTTAGAGGGTTGGTTGGGCAATTTTGGCCGGCTTTAAAATGTGAAAGGGTTGGTCTTCCACAGCGTTTCAAACTGAGAGGGTCCAGGCTTAGACCGACAGCGCCACGTACAGGGATCAGGGGTCAAGGTCGGGTCAACAGCGTTTCATTGTTCACTGAGAGGGTCGGAGAGAATGATGCTGCGAGAAATAGGGGAGACAAGTTTGGGCGGCCAGCATTGAAATTAGTTGAAATCCAGGCTAGACCGACAGCGCCACAGTACAAAGATCAGGGGTAAAGGCCGGGTCCACAGCGTTTCAATTTCCACTGAGAGGGTCGGGGAGTATGGTGCTGCGAGGAATAGGGGAGACAAGTTTGGGCGGCCAGCATTGAAATGTCTTGAAATCCAGTCTAGACCAACAACGCCACAGTACAAAGATCAGGGGTCAAGGCCGGGTCCACAGCGTTTAATTGTCCACTAAGAGGGTAGGGGAGAATGGTGCTGCGAGGAATAGGGGAGACAATTTTGGGCGGCCAGCATTGAAATGTCTTGGAATCCAGTCTAGACCAACAACGCCACAGTACAAAGATCAGGGGTCAAGGCTGGGTCCACAGCGTTTCATTGTCCACTGAGAGGGTCGGAGAGAATGGTGCTGCGAGGAATAGGGGAGACAATTTTGGGCGGCCGGCATTGAAATGTCTTGAAATCTAGTCTAGACCGACAACGCCACAGTACAAAGATCAGGGGTCAAGGCTGGGTCCACAGCGTTTCATTGTCCACTGAGAGGGTCGGGGAGAATGGTGCTGCGAGGAATAGGGGAGACAAGTTTTGGCGGCCGGCATTGAAATGTCTTGAAATCCAGTCTAGATTGACAGCGCCACGGTACAGGGATCAGGGGTCAAGGCCGGGTCCACAGCGTTTCATTGTCCACTAAGAGGGTCTGGAAAAATGGTGCTGCGAGGAATAGGGGAGACAAGTTTGGGCGGCTGGCATTGAAATTTCATGAAATCCAGTCTAGATAGACCGACAGCGCCACAGTACAAAGATCAGGGGTCAAGGCCGGGTCCACAGCGTTTCATTGTCCACTGAGAGGGTCGGGTGTAATGGTGTTGCGAGGAATAGGTGAGACAAGTTTGGACGGCCGGCATTGAAATGTCTTGAAATCCAGTCTAGACCAACAATGCCACAGTACAAATAGCAGGGGTCAAGGCCGGGTCCACAGCCTTTCATTGTCCACTGAGAGGGTTGGGGAGAACGGTGCTGCAAGGAATAGGAGAGACAAGTTTGGGCGGCCGGCATTGATATGTCTTGAAATCCAGTCTAGACCTACAGCGCCACGGTACAGGAATCAGGGCTCAAGGACGGGTCCACAATGTTTCCTTGTCAACTGAGAGGGTCGGGGAGAATGGTGCTGCGAGGAATAGGGGAGACAAGTTTGGGCGGCCAGCATTGAAATTTCTTGAAATCCAGGCTAGACCGACAGCGCCACGGTACAGGGATCAGGGGTCAAGGTCGGGTCAACAGCGTTTCATTGTTCACTGAGAGGGTCGGAGAGAATGATGCTGCGAGGAATAGGGGAGACAAGTTTGGGCGGCCAGCATTGAAATTAGTTGAAATCCAGTATAGACCGACAGCGCCACAGTACAAAGATCAGGGGTCAAGGCCGGGTCCACAGCGTTTCATTGTCCACTGAGAGGGTCGGGGAGTATGGTGCTGCGAGGAATAGGGGAGACAAGTTTGGGCGGCCAGCATTGAAATGTCTTGAAAACCAGTCTAGACCAACAACGCCACAGTACAAAGATCAGGGGTCAAGGCCGGGTCCACAGCGTTTCATTGTCCACTGATAGGGTCGGGAAAAATGGTGCTGCGAGGAATAGGGGAGACAATTTTGGGCGGCCGGCATTGAAATGTCCTGAAATCCAGTCTAGACAGACAGCGCCACAGTACAAAGATCAGGGGTCAAGGCTGGGTCCACAGCCTTTCATTGTCCACTGAGAGGGTCGGGGAGAACGGTGATGCAAGAAATAGGGGAAACAAGTTTGGGCAGCCGGAATTGAAATGTCTTGAAATCCGGTATAGACCGTAAGTGCCACGGTACAGGGATCAGGGGTCAAGGCTGGGTCCACAGCGTTTCATTGTCCACTGAGAGGGTCGGGGAGAATGGTGCTGCGAGGAATAATAGGGGAGACAAGTTTGGGCGGCCGGCATTGAAATGTCTTAAAATCCAGTCTAGACCAACAGCGCCACGGTACAGGGATCAGGGGTCAAGGCTGGGTCCACAGCGTTTCATTGTCCACTGAGAGGGTCGGAGAGAATGATGCTGCGAGGATTAGGGGAGACAAGTTTTGGCGGCCAGCATTGAAATTACTTAAAATCCAGTCTAGACCAACAAAGCCACAGTACAAAGATCAGGGGTCAAGGCCGGGTCCACAGCGGTTCATTGTCCACTGAGAGGGTTGGGAAAAATGGTGCTGCGTGGAATAGGGGAGACAAGTTTGGGCGGCCGGCATTGAAATGTCTTGAAATCCAGTATAGATAGACCGACAGCGCCACAGTACAAAGATCAGGGGTCAAGGCCGGGTCCACAGCGTTTCATTGTCCACTGAGAGGGTAGGGGAGAATGGTGCTGCGAGGAATAGGGGAGACAAGTTTGGGCGGCTGGCTTTGAAATTTATGAAATCCAGTCTAGACCGACAGCGCCACAGTACAAAGATCGGGGGTCAAGGCTGGGTCCACAGCGTTTCATTGTCCACTGAGAGGGTCGGGGAGAATGGTGCTGCGAGGAATAGGGGAGACAAGTTTGGGCGGCCAGCATTGAAATTTATGAAATCCAGTCTAGACCGACAACGCCACAGTACAAAGATCAGGGGTCAAGGCCGGGTCCACAGCGTTTCATTGTCCACTGAGAAGGTCAGGGATAATGGTGCTACAAGGAATAGGGGAGACAAGTTTGGGCGGCCGGCATTGAAATTTCTTGAAATCCAGTCTAGACCGACAGCGCCAGGGTTCAAAGATCAGGGGTCAAGGCCGGGTCAACAGCGTTTCATTGTTCACTGAGAGGGTCGGGGAGAATGGTGCTGCGAGGAATAGGGGAGACAAGTTTGGGCCGCGGAGACCAGTCAGCCATAGACCAGTCCATTTGTTTACAATATCAGGCTGGCTGGTCTCCGCCCCTAGATTATTTGCTCAATGCGCCAGCCTTCTCAACATAAAAGGTGTCAGAATTGGATGGGAGATGTCATCCTGTGTTGCTGAAGTGAAAGGGAACCCAAATCACCCACTCCCATGGAATTCTGAGTCTTCCATTAGTTTACAATATCAGGCTGACTGGTCTCCGCCCCTAGCTTATTCACTCAATGCGCCAGCTTTCTCAAAATAAAAAATGTCAGAATTGAATGGGAGATGTTATCCTGTGTTGCTGAAGTGAAAGGGAACCCAAATCACCCACTCCCATGGAATTCTGAGTCTTCCATTAGTTTACAATATATAGGCTGGAAGACTCAGAATTCCATGGGAGTGGGTGATTTGGGTTCCCTTTCACTTCAGCAACACAGGATAACATCTCCCATCCAATTCTGACACCTTTTATGTTGAGAAGGCTGGCGCATTGAGCGAATAATCTAGGGGCGGAGACCAGCCAGCCTGATATTGTAAACAAATGGAAGACTTAGAATTGCATGGGAGTGGGTGATTTGGGTTCCCTTTCACTTCAGCAACACAGTATCAGCTTGAAATCACTCCGGTAGAGTGGACAGTAGATTAAAGCAGCGGAACAGACGCACCAATCTATACACGGAGACAAGGATAACGTTACAGACACAGGAGACCCATAAAGGGGCACCTGTGGTGAAAGGAGGCGGTAGACAGGAACCTAACAGGGTACAGATCAGACCGGAGACGTAGGTGACAGGAAGCTGCCACTGAGTCATCTCAAGATGACTCAGTCCCACGGGAAGCTGGCTCAGGAGAGCCGATAGTTCTAAGGGAGTACATAAGTAGTCACCAAGTCATAAAACGCGTGAGAGCACCGCTATACATGCTGATACTCCACCTATGACACAGGTGACATACAATAGTACTACTCCACCTATGGCACTGGTGACATAGAACTATATGTAACAAATTAAAAAAAAAAAAATCAAAGAACTCCGGAAAAAAAATCGAGAGAAACTTCAAATGAAACCCGAAGGGTGTAAGGGAAGGTATGAAGCAAGGCAAAGAACCAAAATTTGCCAAGTGGATATAAGAGGACAACTAAATATCAAAGTCGGGTAACAACGGTATAGAAAACCCGATCCGGGAATAGGAACCTAATGCCAATCAATGATAACTTAAAGAAACTTTAAATGTAACCAAAGAAACCCTAAAATGTAACCAAAAATTCCAGAATACATGTAACCAAAATTCTAGAATACATGTAACCAAAAAAAAATGGTTTAAGGAGAAGCAGTCATTCCAAACATGCGAATGAAACGCCAGAACACCATAGGATCAAGGGGCTTGGTGAAGGGGTCAGCACAGTTGTCCTTAGTGTTAACATAGGCAACATCCACCTGGCCATCCTCCACCAGCTCCTGGATATAGTGATGGATGACATCAATGTGCTTGTTGCGAGGGAGCAGCTGACAGTCATTGGCCCAGCTCAAGGACCCCAAGTTGTCACCCTGAATGGTGACCAGGTCACAAGGCAGCCCTAGATCAATTCTCAACTTTTTCAACCATTGCACCTCCCTGGCAGTCTGAGACAGGGCCTGATACTCAGCCTCACTGGAGCTAACAGCAACAGTGGGTTGCCTTTTGCTCATCCAGTTCACAAGGCAGCCTCCAGCAAGCACAGCATAGCCAGTCTGAGATCTCCTGTCAGACCCATCATCAGCAAAGGATGAGTCACTAAAGACAGTAAAAGAGAAACCAGGGCTGTGAGTGTAAGTGAGGCCCAGATGGGAATGTTCTCTCAAATACAAAAGCAAGCGCTTGGCTGCAGCCCACAGGGGGGCAGTGGGTTGAGCAGAAAACCTGGACAGGTAGCTCACAGCAAAAGAAATATCAGGCCTTGTGCAGGTAGCCAGGTACAGCAAAGCCCCCACAAGAGAGAGGTACTGGCTATTAGAGGCCAGAGGTTCTCCAGGAGGATCAGTGACAGTGCACTTGGCCATGGGAACTGAAAACTTGGGCTTGGTAGCAGCAGTGAGACCAAACTGCTCCACCAGCTCAACAATGTAGGAGTGCTGGGAGAGGTCGATCTTAACACACCTGCCGTCAGAATCAAGTGTACAAGTCATGTCCAATGAAAGGAACTGGACAGGTACACCCATTTCCTTGACTTCCTACCCAGCTGCTTCCATAGCCTTGATCAGCAAGGCATACCTATGCAGCTCACTAAAAGCACAGATAAAGTCATCCACATAGGTCAGGACATAGCTCCACCCACCAGTAGAATCCCTCCTGAAATACAGAGCAGGTTCAGCTTTGCACATGGTAAAACCGTGGGCAACCAAAACCTGCTTTACATCTTTGCTCCAAGCCCTGGGTGCCTGCTTCAAACCATAAAGAGATTTAATTAGCTTGCACACAAGGGGAACATTGTCAGGACCAAGTTCATGAAAGCCCTCAGGCTGGTAGCAGAACAGGTCCAGACCAGGTTCCAGCTTGGCATTCAAGAATGCAGTCTTGATGTCCAGCTGCCTCACAAACATTTTTCTATGAGTGATGGCAGCAAGGAGCACACGAAGACCTGCTTTAGAGGAGACGGGGGCATATACATCATGGTAGTCCAGCCCAGGACGTTGCAGAAAACCACGAACTACAAAACGAGCTTTAAAACGCAAAGAACCATCAGCCCCATGTTTCTTGACAAATAACCATCTGCCAGATAGAATCCTCTGCCTAGGAGGCTGTGGAGTGAGGACCCAAGTGCCATGAGCATGGAGGGAGGCCATCTCATCCTTCATAGCCTGCAGCCAGAGATCTCTGTCTGGGTTGGTAGGTAACATTGCAGCTTTATAAGAGAGTTCAGTAGAGGTAGAAATAAAAGCCCCCACGTACAAGCAGTGTACTTGTACATGGGCAGCGGGGATATCAGCAGTATCAGTAGTAACCGGTAATAAAGCCCCCAGCGCAGCACTCATGCGTGGTTGAACAAGGCCGGCCTCCTTTGCCTCTAAATCGTCGAAGCCTGGGTACACTGGAACACCCCAGCCATACGCAGTATCTGACCCGGACCAGTGTTCGAGGTCATCACTCACATCATCTGTGACGGCCACATCGTCGCAATGCCTGGTCCGGTATAAACCACCAGGTATAGCAGGGGGTGAAGTGATCAACAACTCCCGCGAGCTATCCGAATAGGTGGACGGGGGGTGGCGACTAGTGGGCAGTGGACCTGTACTAGGTTCCACTATGACCCGAGGCTGTCCTAATCCTACGACTTCACCGACGAAACGTGGCGCAGAGGAAGGCCCGGCGACCCCCTGAGATTCGAATAAATTAGAGCTTGAAGGAACATCAGACTCCCCCTGGCCCAATGCCGCCGCACGCGATACAGCACCATCATTACCTAGCCTGGGACGCATCGTCATCCCATGACCAGTAAAGCGGTCAACAATCGGGGTTGGTAAAGGGCCCAGGACATTGTCAGTAGTATCAAGCCCTTTACCGATGATAGCGGCAGGGGTGCGAGAAAAATACTGAGATCCATCATAGGGAAAAAGCCCAGGGATACAGTTATAGCTAAACTGTTCATAGAAAAGCACATCACGACTCTCTACCACCTGGCGCAACTTCGGAACCCAAACAAAATAACCCTTACTCACCAGAGAATACCCAACCAGTCTACCAGATAACGCCCTTTCGTCAAGCTTATTGCGCTTCTTCCCATTCACTAAGGTAACATAGCATGGGCACCCGAACACGCGCAATAACGATACATCAGGTAGAACCCCAAAGAACAACTCATAAGGAGTCTTGTCACCCTGATTAGGCAGCCGGTTGCGTAGGTAACACGCGGCGAGGAAGGCATAGGGCCAGAAGGACTTAGTGAGCTTAGACTCCAAGTGAATGCTCCTAGCTACGTTCTGAAGGACCCCATTGTACCGTTCCACAGTCGCATTCTGCTGAGCAGTGTAAGCCATGGACAATTCATGCACAGCACCAACCGATTCTAACCAATCCTCGAACCACTTCACTATAAATTCCTTAGCCCTGTCAGACCTAAGACACTTGAAAACAAATCCATGCAGCTGAGTCATCCATCTGAGGATGGTAGTTTGAACTGCTAAGGGAGCTTCATCCCTGGTTCTCAAGCACAAGACCTCAGCATAGCCAGAGTATTGGTCAGTGAGACACAGAACATAAAACTCCCCACGCAAGCCCCTAATATTAAATGGCCCCATGATGTCCAAGTGAAGGCGTTGTAATGGGGCACGGATCCTAGTTTTGCTTTCTTTAGGAAAAGGGATACGTTTTCCCTTTGCCTTCTGACAAGCATCACATGGGATCTTAGACAGTCTTTGCACCTGTTGGAGAGTGAGGGGTAAGTTCTGAACCAAACCCTTCCTTACAAGGTTGTGCATGGCATCATAGCCAGGGTGACCCAGCCGCCTATGCCACAACCATTCAGGAGTGGTAGGGATCACAACTCCACCATCCTCATCAACATCAAGAGCAAAAGCTGGATAATTTTCAGCACCATACAAACGGCCACGAGGGGTGTGACAAGGCCTACATGCAAACTTGTACACACCATCACTGGAGGCAGGGAAAGACCACAGAACAGAAGAGCCCTGTGTGGCAGTACAACTAAGACTATCAAAAGAAATCTTGCAGTTGGGAGCATGGGCAACAGCATTTACTGACATGAGGTTCACCGGACAGTGTGGGATGTAGAGAACATTGGTTAAAGTGATTGGTGTTGGTAACCAATCACTACATAACATAATGGAACCCTGACCCACAGACCGTTGAACCACACCATCACCAAATTTAACTGCTGGCCCAGTCTCAGAAGCATGAAACACAGTGAACAAAGACATATCACCTGTGATTGACATCCCAGCTCCAGAATCAACATGCCAGACACCCTCAGACAGGCTTGGGCTGCAGACATTTGAAAATTTCGCAGTGCAAGAGAAAAGGACAGAGCGTACCTCCTATTTCTTTTCCAAAGCATACCCATCAATCTGAGCCTGCAAGGAGGCCAGCTGCCGCGGAGTAAGCACACCTGGAAGGGCCAAGGCCATGGGGACCGGATTGGTAACCGGTGCACCAGGCTTGGTCTTACGCAGGTGCGGATGCTTCGTGAAACAGCGATCCTCCGAGTGGGTCGTCTTGCTGAGGCATGGGCCCCAAGTGCAATCCAGACGTCGCTTGTTGGAACCAGAACCCTGAGAACCAGATCCCTGCCCACGCTGAAACGCAGCATTGGCAGGAAACTGGGGAGCGTCCCGGGACCAACCAGGATGCCTGGAGTCGGACCTGGGGAGAGCAATGTTCAAAATGTCGAGAGACCGATATGCCTCTAGACAAGACCAGTAATCTACAGTCTGTCTGTTAGCCAACATCATACCGTACTGGATCCGCAGCGATTCAAATCGGATCAAACGGATCCCATTCACAATGGTTTCCATGGCGTGGCGCTGAGTGACAGGATGTCCAGCACTGCGGAGGTCAGTGCACAGACTGCGAACCATGCGAAAGAAATCATCGACACGGTCAGAAGGGCCCATGTGCGCATTATGAAGTTCGATACGCATGAGAGGGACTCTAGAGGCAAGGGCATCAGACTGCGTCTTCCGGATATCCAAAAGGATATCCCGAGGGGTGGCAAAGTCCTGGTATACCTTGACCATATCGTCCTCCATGTTCGCGAGCATCATAGTTAAACACATGAACTCCTGACGTTCGAGAGGCAGTGCACTGAAACCCAACAGTGCAGGATCAAACCGAGACTCACCATGAATGAGGGTATTAGACCCAGCTCCAATCGCAGAAGGGACAGGAGCCAAGGACCTACGAATGTCCATGAAATACTCCGCAGCAAGACCAGCGTCAAGAGCGCGCTGGTCGTCTATGTTCCTAATCACAGGAATGGACCTCGCAACACTCATAAGCAGCTCGAAATCTGGGCTAACAGGACACCGAGGGACAGGCACTCGCACAAACTGATAACCAAGCTTCTCGTGATCACTACGCCTCGTACCACCAAAGGAAACACCATGATCTGGGGGATACAGAATCCCAGAAGTGACTGGACCAAGAAAAGAACGACACCTGGTACCAAGCTCAGAGAAAGCCATCACTCGGCGATGCCTCAGCTTCACACTAACATTTGCCATTGTAGCCTGCATATCCATCCGACCGTACAAAGAGCGGTTCAAGGACTCACCATCCCGTCGATCCTGGTTGATCAGGCGGTAGTCCCGCAAGTTCAAAGTCGGAGGAGATCCACCAGTGAGCAGATGCTCCCAAGATTCGCATGACCGCGTATATAGCATAGGAGGAGGGCCAGGGGCAGGAGGCAGCTCCACCGGCGGAGGCGGAGGGGGTTCCAGGGAGGCACCAGCAGCAGAGGTGCGTGCAGAGGAAACAGCAGCCTCGCGAGAGCGAGTGTGGTAGCCAGGGAGGCCACGCTCCATGGGGGCAGATGCAGAGGAAAAAGAAGCAAAGCCCTTCAAGAAAGTGGGCTTTGCCACCTCCGGGTAAGCCGGGGAACAGGCTCAAAGGGAGGCGCCGACGAAGGCTGAGGCTGATACACAGGCGAAAGCTCTCGATTAGGCATCTGCTGATCAGGAGGCTCATACACCGGCGAAACAGCGGAAGTCTCAAAGACACGAGTGGCAGCAGCAGATGGGGTCACGCCACCGAAGTCAGCACTCGTAGCACTCTTCAAGTCCTCCTCATCATCAGTAGTAGTAGAGTAGTCTTCATCATAATTGAAGGGGACGCAATGAGGCTGCGGGTCTGATGCACAACGGATGATCTGTGTCTGTACACAACACAGCTTCATCAGGACATCCTCAACATCAGAGGACAGGCGTCGAACATTGAGAGAAGGAACCGTAAAGTTGGAGGATTGATCGGGGGGGGTTACTTCCTTGATGGCGGAAGGACCCTCCTCTCCGGCAGCAGAGGCCGCTGGCGCGCAGTCGTCTAGCCAATCTAGAGGAACCTTCACCCCCGTTGGGAGGATTCGGTCGCATCCATTGCTCACAATGACACTGCGGATCCCACGAGCCCATGAAACACCATTAAGTTTGGTAAGTTTCACAAAGCCGGCAGGAGGCCCTCGCGGAAGTTGCATTATCAAAGCAGTGGTAGTGATGAGGAGCCCAGTAACCTATCAGCTTGAAATCACTCCGGTAGAGTGGACAGTAGATTAAAGCAGCGGAAGAGACGCACCAATCTATACACGGAGACAAGGATAACGTTACAGACACAGGAGACCCATAAAGGGGCACCTGTGGTGAAAGGAGGCGGTAGACAGGAACCTAACAGGGTACAGATCAGACCGGAGACGTAGGTGACAGGAAGCTGCCACTGAGTCATCTCAAGATGACTCAGTCCCACGGGAAGCTGGCTCAGGAGAGCCGATAGTTCTAAGGGAGTACATAAGTAGTCACCAAGTCATAAAACGCGTGAGAGCACCGCTATACATGCTGATACACAGGATAACATCTCCCATCCAATTCTGACACCTTTTATTTTGAGAAGGCTGGCGCATTGAGCGAATACGCTAGGGGCGGAGACCAGCCAGCCTGATATTGTAAAAATATGGAAGACTCAGAATTGCATGGGAGTGGGTGATTTGGGTTCCCTTTCACTTTTTTAGCCCGGAACCGCTCCTGTCAACAACCTCGGTAGAGATGCAGGATGCGTCTACGTTTCTCGCGGTTCCGAACAGCTTGCACGTTAGGCCGTTAAGAGGTTGATTTGAATTTCTCATTCGGCCAATCGCGGGGCTTCAATACATGTCCAGGATCAAGGTTGTAGAGCACAGCAGCAAGCGCAACTTGATCAGCATCCATTAAGACGGTGACGCACTAAACGCCACCTTCCTGTTGGAAACTCTATCTGCTAGGGCAGTGCTCGTCTCGCAGAGAGGATTGGGCAGCAAGACGAAAAGCAGAATTATTACGTTTTACAATTATGTTGGCCTCTTCTCGAGATCGAGTTTTCCGGAAATGGGAGCGAATCTAGGGTCTGGGTAATCCCTCCCACCCGTATCAACCCCGAATCTACCCCGCCATGAGACTGCCACGTCGTCGCTTCGCTTTGCGATTTTTCAAATTCCATGCCTCGGATATCTCAGATCCTCGGTTAAACCCGGTACTTTCTCCCTCAACAGTGCGCGCAATAGACCCAGACACGCCTACAAGCACCTTTCTTTCCTTCCAGAATGTGTAGCAACTACCTGGTTTCCTCACGGTCTTCTTCTCATTCTAATTCGCTCCCACTTCTTGCTTGCTTTCGGCCTTCTCCACAGCCGAATTTTCCTCCCGGCTTTAGCCTCGTGGGATGGCTGACTTTGCTCAATAGTTCTCGCCCTACTCTCCGCAAGTAGTCGATCTAGTGATAGAAATGAGCAATGCTCATTGAGCATAGATCATAGGTTGAGCTACAGCACAACCCCCCAGCTTCTAGGTGGCCATCATGTCTGTAAGGGCTTGGAGCGTTTCCTGCTCTCCATCTTCAATCAAAGAGAGCAGGAGCTCGCAAGCTTCATGATTCGCAGACCAAGTAGATAAGTGGCCACCTAGAAGCTGGGGGATTGTGCTGTAACTCAGCCTATGATCTATGCTCAACGAGCACTGCTCATATCTATCACTCGACCGACTACTTGCGGAGAGTAGGGCGAGAACTGTAGAGCAAAGTCAGCCGTCCCACGAGGCTAAAGCGCAGCAGGGAAATTCCGTTGTGGAGCAGGCCGAAAGCAAGCAGGAAGTGGGAGCGAATTAGAATGAGAAGAAGACCGTGATGGAACCAGGTAGGTGCTGCACAACCTGGAAGGAAAGAAGGGCGCCCGTAGGCGTGGCTGGTTCTATTGCGCGCACTGTTGAGGGAGAAAGTAGCGGGTTTAACCGAGGATCTGAGATTTCCGAGGCATGGAATTTGAAAAAATCGCATAGCGAAGCGACGACGTGGCAGTCTCATGGCGGGGTAGATTCGGGGTTGATACGGGTGGGAGGGATTACCCAGACCCTAGATTCGCTCCCATTTTCGGAAAACTCGATCTCGAGAAGAAGCCAACAACCCCTATTGCTTTTATAGCGTTTTACAGTTATGTTGGCCCCTGCGTCAAGTAAACCCAGCATAACTGTAAAACGCTATAAAAGCAATACGCGAATGGGCAAATTGGTAAAAAGAGTCCGACCGGTTAACGCTCTGTCTCGTGAATTGTAATATACCAGCACGGCACTAACGATCCGTCCACCTGTCTGAACCCTTCCTTACAAATAGGCTCAGACTAAACCCTGGAAAATAGGCTCAGACTTTCTTGACGCTACGGTGGGACGCGGCTCCGTAGCATTGTGTTCATTAACACATAGTGTTCCGTAGCATAGTGTTCCGTAGCATTGTGTTCCGTAGCATAGTGTTCCGTAACACGTCATGGGACGCGGTAATGTAGCACTGTAGCACATAGCTTTGTAGCACTATAGGTTGCAGCACCATGCCGGGATAAGGTAGGCGCAACACTAAGCAGGGCCATGCTGACCCAAGCGATCACGAGGGCCCTGTTGACCGAAGGTGCAACAGGCCACAGAACCTTCTAAGCAGCTTCGCGCCTTCAATCGCGCCCAAACCCTGGACCCATTTCAATGATATCAACGGCTCTTGCCATCCAATTGCATCTTTTTTTTCTACATCGCCGATCACTTCACGCCACCCCAAATACAGAAAAATGTCCGTCTGCAGCTGTACCACTGGTGGGTGAATCTCGCAGCCACCCTTCTGTATACTCAATGTCCAGCGACTGCACCGACCGAATATGTGGCCTAACTCAGCGATAATGCTGCCACCCGCGCACAATTGATTCTGATCGGCATATTCCCTCGATCATTGCTCACAGGTTACCCCCGCATCGGCCGTCAGCGCGAGATGAAGTTTGCTTTGGAGAGGTGCGAAGGGCACTAATGTGACTCAGTGGCTCGCTCATTGCGTGATTAGGCACTGCAGTGCACTGCCCACCAGTCGGGGAACCACTTAGCGCAGTCAGCAGCCGGCTGCCTGCGCGAGCCACTGTCTGCAGCATCTGCCCCATCCATGTCCACCCACGGGCAACTGCTGAAATGTCAATGGCATTCGAGCACAAACAAGGCATCAGATGCTTGCCCCTTTCTTTGATGTCATCTTGCCTCACTGACCCCCATTATTTGTTGCACTTTCAAGATCTATCAACACTGAATTTCTGGAAAGGTGATTGTTTGATCTTGATGATTGTTGGCGAAAAAGTTTGTATTGGAAGCATGTGGACAAGAGTAACCCATTAACAGCCCTTCTCTGCTCCATCACGTTGCCAAATGATGCATACATGCGGACGTGAATATGAATTCCAGCACATCCTTTGTACCTTTCGTTTGTCCACATTGTAGTATCGTAATATATGTCCTCTATGAAACTGTATGAATGCCAGCTGTATGAAACTGAGCAAAGGCAGCTGTCAAATGTGCACCTCCCGCATATACGAATATAATTTGCGAAACACATGCCTCATCTGCCCACGGTATTGGACTGTCCCCATCAGGTACTGGAAGCGCCAGAGCTCGCTGCCCGAGCTGCTCAAGGTCTCCCACACCGTTGAGGCGGACGCATGGACGCAGCAGCGTGTCGCTGGCGTTGACCTTGTCGGCGCCGACGGCACGCTGTACGACCAGATGCTCGACACAGCCTTCTGGCTCGGCATCATCCCCGCACGCTTCCAGGTATGTGGCAGCAGGCAGCAACCTCTTCTCCATTGACTCCTGTTTGGTGGCACGCTGTAAGAAAAGCGCGACATCATCGCCGCGTGCTCCAGGTTTTGGGTGATGATCTGCTGATTGTCAACTCATATTTCTCCCCTCAGGGCGTTCCTGAATTCCGAGGATGGGTATTGGCCTACTTTGCCAGTTGCCCCATCAATCACTTGATCTCCCTGGATCTGCCTCTTCTATGCTTTGCCCCCCACTTATCCGGGTCAGTCTGCAGCCATTTGCTGACCCCCCCTTCTCGAGCTCCCTCCCCTCTACCTGCTACCCCCCTCTCTATGGATCTGCCTCTTCTATGCTTTGCCCCCCACCTATCCGGGGCAGTCTGCAGCCATTTGCTGACCCCCCCTTCTCGTGCTCCCTCCCCTCTACCTGCTACCCCCCTCTCTATGGATCTGCCTCTTCTATGCTTTGCCCCCCACCTATCCGGGGCAGTCTGCAGCCATTTGCTGACCCCCCCTTCTCGTGCTCCCTCCCCTCAACCTGCTACCCCCCTCAGGGCCTGCCCTCTGGTCATGACCAGTACTTCGCCATGGCACGAGGAGCTGAAGGCTGTGTGGCACTCGACATGAGCAAGTTTTTCGACACCAACTACCACTACCTGGTGCGTGCTGTCGATGGTGGATGTGTGCTGTGCGTGCTTTGACATGGCACTTGGTGCCGAGGGCTACGTGTTGATCGTCATTGAAAATTTGGACAACCCGGCTGTGGGTTTTGTGTGGTATGCCTGCTTTTATTTTTTTGTGGTCGGGCTCATTCACTTTGCTTGGCTACTGCGTTCTGACTGCATGATGCATGCCTGTGTTATGTCATGTTCCTGTTATGTTCTGTGTTACAGTTGTTATGTTATGTTGATTGCTTACCTGGCTGTTTAGGTGTGGTGATGCATGCTGCGCTGCAGCTGCTCCGGGGCTGCACCTCATGGAAACCCAACATACCTCTGCGCACTGTGTTACGCATGCCAAGTGTGTCGTCCAACCTGTCATGCTGCAATGTCTGCTTACTCTGCTACCAACACCAACTGCCACAACCATCAACCATCAACATCAATACTTTGGCTTGCCGCCATAACCTGGTAAAACCCATACATTCGCAGGAGATAACATGAATCAGTGCAGATTTCCTGCTTATGTACATGCCAGCACACCACCGTGACACGACCCCCCCCCCCCCCCCCCCCCATTCAATAGGTGCCCGAGCTTGAGGATGGCTGGGTTGCCCGCCCCAACTTCACCCACGTGCTTGACCGTGTGGCGCGCTGCCAGGCCACAATTGGAAAGGAGGCATCGGTGCCCATCATCATCGGTGGGTTTTAGGTTTCACTTATGTCTACACTTTTCCTTGTTTTAAAACAATAATGAGCCCTTCTTGAGTACGATAACCTCCCTATTGTGCCTAATAGATTTTTATTTAGTGACTGCTTGTTGCTGCCCCTGCTCTCACCGCCACTTGTTGCCCCCTGCCTGCTGCCTCCTTGCAGTCCCTCTCCAAAATCACCAAAATGCCTGCTACCTTCAGCAACAGTTCAACGGTTAATCACGCCCCCTGCCGTTGCCTGTCCTCTGATGCGCCCTCACCGCATCGTCACCTGCCCCATTCATCACATCGCATCGCTTGCCTGTTGCCCTCCTGTATAATGCCATCGCACCCCTGCATTTTGTCTTGGGTTTCAGGTTTTAGGATCTGAACCTTTGCCCACTTGTGCTGTGCAGGGCCTGTCGCGTTCCTTGTGTACTGGGTTTAAGGTTTTAGGATCTGAACCTTTGCCCTTTGTTGTGCTGTGCAGGGCCTGTCACGTTCTTGTGCCTTGCACGCGGCCCCGGTGCCTCGGCTCCGCTGGCTGAGCGGCTACAGCGCGTGCTGCCAGCCTACCGGGCTCTGCTGGGGCAGCTGAAGGCCATGCAGGTGGGCAAGCAAAACACAATTATTTCTGAACGTGATGTTGCATGGTCTGACAAAATTGAGGCAGACAACCAAGCAAGTTACATGCAGGGAGTCTTTGATTAGAAAAGCAAATGTTTATCCGGAAAAAAGTTATACCGATTAAACAGTTACAGTTTCAAAAAATAAATGCAGTTCCTGAAGGTTGATATTCACAACATGCACCTGGTGGCTACCCGGAGCGCTTAGGCAATGCCGCTTTTCTAGGCGTGTCCTAAAACCTATGGCGTGTCTAAAAACATAATTGATCGTTTCTGACACCTGCTGACACCTAACCGCAGGTGCCTGAGGTTCAGGTTCACGAGCCGTACCTGGTGACTTCCCAGGCGCATGGTCTCAGGGCTGACGTGGAGGGTGCATATGCGGCGCTGGCAGCAGAGGGTGTGCCCATTCACCTGGCAACATACTACGATGACCTGGGTGGGTGTGATGCTCAAGTACTACTGTACGTACAGGATGTACTGCCTGCACTGTATGGTATGCTGGTATTCTGCTGCTTCTCTGGTCCACCTGGCCTGGCCGTAATGACATCTTGCTGGGTACTCTGAAGGATGGTGGGCTAATGAATGGTCGTGTAGTCAATTTGTGTAGTCAATTTTGTTTTTTACACATATGGCCATACAGGCTCCATCGGTAGTACTGGCAGTTGCTGCCACTTCATGGCACTACAATGATAATAGTACGGTGCACTCACCCAAACCGATTTTACTTCACAACTTGTACTACAGTACACACACACATGTTCTCAACCCCCCAGGCGGTGACTGTACCCTATATATAAACCCTACACCCCCGAAACCCTGCATCTCTCAGGCGCTGCTTACCCCTGGGTGGTGGCCCTGCCCGTGGCGGCTGTGAACCTATATTTACCCCCCCCCCCCCCCTCTAAACCTTGGATCTCTCAGGCGCGGCATACCCTTGGGTGGTGGCCCTGCCCGTGGCGGCTGTGGGCCTGGACTTCCTCGGTGTCCCGGGAGCAGCCGAGGCCAACTGCACCCTTGAGTTGATCAAGACGCACGGGTTCCCCGCTGGCAAGAGGATGGGCGCAGGCGTGGTGGACGGGCGCTCGGTGTGGGCAGACACAGGTGGGTACTGTGCAGGACATCATCATCATCAAGCTCACATGCACGAGGACAAGACCAATGAGCTGTAGCTGTGTAGCTTTCTGTTCTGGATGATGCACAAGCACACTTCTCACCCATACATCCTCCGGTGTTCTAGAGGCTGTTCAGTGCCCTGAATTGTTTAGCTGGGCACACTTGTATTGCTGCAATAGATGCTCATGCACGATGCACAGCACAGACACAAACTCGTTTGCAGCCACTTGTCGCTTGTGGTCATGGCTGGTTTTGTAATGTGTTGCTTCACGCACACGCACGTGCACTCATTTCTTCCTTCACCAGACTTCCCCACCTGCCACCTGCAGGCCCGGCTGGTACCCCAATGGCCATGCCATGTGTCGAGCTTATGAATAAACACACACACATCCATCACCACTCATTCTCAATCTCACCCTACCCCAACCTCACCCCACCATCCCTGCAGGACTGGCTGGCGCTTTGCTGTCGGAGCTGCGCACGCTGGGTGTGTCAAACCTGTGCATACAGCCTTCTGCCCCACTGCAGGTGGGTAGGAACATAAGGGTCTACGTGTGAAGGTTTCGGGCTTACATGGGGGTTAACAATTTTGTTTCTCAGTGTGTACATCCTTCTGTCCCACTGCAGGTGGTAAGCAACATAAGGGTTGACGTGTTAAGGTTTTGGGCTTACATGGGGGTTAACAATTTTGTTTCTCAGTGTGCACAGCCTTCTGCCCCGCTGCAGGTGGGAAGCAACATAAGGGTGTAGAGGGTTTGGGGCTTACATGGGGGTTAACTATTGTTTTTCTCAGTGTGTACAGCCTTCTGCCCCGCTGCAGGTGGGAAGCAACATATACACGAGGTTTCGGGTTGTTACATGGGAGAGGTCCGATTTTGTTTGGGAGCAAACTCTGCCCCCCCTTCTGCAGATATGAAGGGAAGATGTGCAGAAAGTGGTGGTGTTCAGCTCTTGGCCCAGGCAAACACACATGAAGGGCTTTGTTTGAATGCCCAAGCAGTCGTTCGTATGCGGGTTCAGGGCTAAATCCGACCATTATTAGTCCATTACCGTATACAGAGTGTGTCAAACGCTTCATCCAACTCAGCTGCACTTTTGTTTTCCAGAGCTACCTGTGGTCGCAGTGCTCTATGGAAATCCCACGTCAACCCGCAATTTCCCAACTGTTGGATGTTACATCCCAAGCTCATTCATGGCGCTGATCGCTATTTCAATAAAGCCAGGGCTTGAGCCTTGATGATAATGCCCTTCACCAGCATGCCCAAGAATGAACTGGCTCTGCATGAAGACTAGCACCTCTTGAGGACGAGCGGTAGCTAGGAGGTTGGGTAGAGGAGGGGGGTTGGTAGCAAGGAAAGCCTGGAGTTCCCTACCAAGAGCATTGCGGCGTAAGACCGTTTCTAACATGTTAGCTCTACCCATGACCTGAGAAGCTCCCCCAAGGGATCGGGTGTAGAGTTCTTGAGCAGCACCAAGAGAGAGAGGACGCTTCGATTGATGATAAAGCCCTTCACCCCCAAACCCTAAATCCCAAACCCTCCATGTTATGCAGCACCTGCCTCTGGACGTTACCATGGAGCTGGAGCTGCCTGAAAGTCTGAGGGCCAGGCTGGGATTTGCGGTTCAGAAGCTGGGCGAGCTGGTTCGCGTGGCTGCAGCCGCAGGTAATAAGGCAGAGGACATTCAGGACAACTATGAACAAACACGTAAAAAAACAAAAACAATGTACCGTAGTTGATATGCAAATAAAACAAATAAACATTGGATGGAAACAAGTGGATGCAACAGATGATATGAAAATGGACCTGTGCACTAAACCCCCTTTCACTCTGAACATACGCAGAAGCCGTTACCTCTCGCGGTACCTGGCCTTGTACCAGTGAAAGAAGCCGCCCTTTGATATCAAGGCAGAGAACCACATGCTCCCTTGTGCCGAGCCCTTACACCCTTGAACTCAACTGCTGACACTGTTCACCTACACAGGCACTGCCACCACCCTTAGTGACCTGGCCTCGTACCGCCCCAAGGAGCTGCCCTTTGAGATTGAGGCTGATAAGTACGTGCGCTCAGAGCCATTCAACTGCCGTCGCGACAAGCAGGTGTGGCAAGCTATTTGTATCCTTTTTTGTAGTTGACACTGGAAATGTGTACAAGTACAATGTACGCAGACAATGATTTCCAGAACTTCAAATGCTGTACAGAGCGCATTCATAGCCTGTTTGCACCCGCTTTTTATTTTTTATTTTTTATAACGCCTGGTGGGGCGTGGTGTTAAGGGAGACCGTCGTACGCGGGTGGGGAGCGGTCTCCTACCTCAACTGTACAAGCTACCATCGCGGTTGACGACGACCTGCAACGCCAAGAGCGACCGAAAGGGGAGTCGAACCCCCGACTCTTCAGTCTTTAGCAATCTGGCTAAGCAACTAGCAGGCAGAGTTGAACACGGGTGCAACAACTTGTGCCGCTGCACATGCGTTGTCGGGGCACACATGCCTGCCTTGCATAATGTCACCACCATCCATCTTCACAACCACCAACTGCTGTATTCCAGACCAACCACGTCAACCACCACCATTGCTTGCATAATGCTACCACCAACCACCTCCCAAACCACCAGCCACCTCCCCAACCACTTCCCCTCTATTCCAGACCCAACCACATCCACCCCTGCATTTCTTGCAGATCGCTATGCCCGCGTTCCCGACAACCTCCATCGGCTCTTTCCCCCAGACGGCAGGTGATGTTCCATTTCTGTGTTTTGGTGCTGAGCTAGGGTGGGGAAGTTTGTTCTATATTTTAATCGTTTTTCAGACCTTCACAAGGGTCCCAAGCACTTGTTTCATTCAAAACTCGTTTGTTTGGGGATGCGAGTAACTAACGGTTACTAACGATGCTCCCCATTGGGCAAGCTGTTCTGACCTTGACCCGTAATGCCCACGGCCCAGTGCTATCTGGGGCTAACCATCCGATATCAATACAACAGCACCTTGGCCTTGCCTAACCTGAATCCTTCATGAGCAGATGTACGCCGCCTGCGGCTGCAGTACAAGCAGGGGCGCATCAGCCGGGCTGAGTACGACCGCGGCATCGCCTCGCACACTGGCTTCGTCATCGGCATCCAGGTGTGTGTCCATTATCAGAATATGAACCTGTGTCCAGGTGTGCAAGTGTATGTGACTTCGCCTGTCTGGCCTGCATACTGGCTCATGATGATGATTACGGTTGTGGCACCACGCTTATTTTTATTCTGAACTTTTCACTTGGCCTCTGACAACCTTTTATCAGGAATCTCTCGGAATGGACGTGCTGGTGCATGGGGAGAGCGAGCGCACTGACATGGTGCGTGTGCATCCTGGTGCATCGAGGGGGAAAGAGGGGGGGGGGGCACAGTGGGGCTTTGGGAGTCGAGGACCCTTAGCCGTGTGACATGGAGACCCAGTGTGATGTGGTTCATCAGGGTTCAGCCAGGGGACCTTGAAAGTTTGCATGGGTGGGGGGTCTGATGCAGTGCACCTCTGCCGGCACAACTGCTTTTGTATTGCCTGCTCAAAACAAACAACAACTGTCAGACAACAAACTATCAAAACAGATAACAATCTATCAAAACAGATAATGGAGTGAGAATCAACATCTTTAAACTCAGATGGGGGAAGTTTGGGAACAAAAAACTGGCACACAGATACTGTATGAGATAACAGATAAGAAGTAATGAGCAAAGGAGCATAGAATCCACATTCACTGGCACACACCATCGATCCGGTACGCATCCAGGTGGAGTACTTTGGCCAGGCTCTGGAGGGCATGCTGTTCACGCAGCACGGCTGGGTGCAGAGCTACGGATCGCGCTACGTCCGCCCTCCCCTGATTGTGGGTGACATCGCTTTCACCCACCCAATGACCGTGGACGAGTTCAAGGTAAGTCGGCACTCACAGAGAGCTGGTTGTGCAGCACGGCTACATGACTGCATGCGGGTTGCAAGGCTGTGTTTAAGCATGGCTGCAAGGTTGTGCTGCACGGCTACATGACTGCATGCGGGCTGCAAGGCTGTGTTTAGGCATGGCTGCAAGGTTGTGCTGCACGGCTACATGACTGCATGCGGGCTGCAAGGCTGTGTTTAGGCATGGCTGCAAGGTTGTGCTGCACAGCTACATGACTGCATGCGGGCTGCAAGGCTGTGTTTAGGCATGGCTGCAAGGTTGTGCTGCACGGCTACATGACTGCATGCGGGCTGAAAGGCTGTGTTTAGGCATGGCTGCAAGGTTGTGCTGCACGGCTACATGACTGCATGCGGGCTGCAAGGCTGTGTTTAGGCATGGCTGCAAGGTTGTGCTGCACGGCTACATGACTGCATGCGGGCTGAAAGGCTGTGTTTAGGAATGAGGCAACTGTGTTTGTTCATGACAGGAGGCCAGCAACTTTTGACTAAAGCGGTAATAACGCGTCATCACATGTGCAGATACCCCAGACCCGTATATGGTGAATGGCATCCTGACCAGCCTTATATAATGCACACCTAACTCAAAACCATGCTACCCTTTGAACCCTACATACATATCACCTTCATCAAGGTTGCCCAGGCCTTGATGACCAGGCCTCTTGCAACGGCATGCTCACTGGCCCTACAGAACACATTTAAGCCAAAACCTTCACACCCTGAATTGTCATGTCACGCATGCAGGTTGCCCAGGCCCTGACCAGGCGTCCCGTCAAGGGCATGCTCACTGGTCCTGTGACCATCCTTAACTGGTCCTTCCCACGCCGTGACATCACACGCCGTGCACAGGTGAGCATCAGTTAGGGCGCTCAGTTTTGGCACGCTGTGGCAAAACTGGCTCTGTCTGTGCCGCAATATCACGTAGCATGTACGAGCATTTGTATAAGCCAGAGATTGGACAGGTTGAGATGATCTGCACTTATCAAACACCTGCTGTTATCAAACACCTGCTCTGTGCAGTTGGGAGCTAGCAGCAACAATGCAATGACACTCGGTGACACTCAATGGAACCCCCCTGTGGCATAACATTCATGTGACACAATTCCTAACCCTACACCCGAGGCATAACATTCATGTGACACAATTCCTAACCCTAAACCCGAGGCATAACATTCATGTGACACAATTCCTAACCCTACACCCGAGGCATAATATTCATGTGACACAATTCCTAACCCTAAACCCGAGGCATAATGTTTATGCGTCACAATTCTTGCTTGTAGACCCCAAATCTTGCTTGTAGACCCAACACATCTAATTTCTTACCCCCTATACTGCCCAGGCCCTTCAGCTGGCCCTGGCTCTCAGGCAGGAGGTTGCAGCCCTGGAGGCAGCTGGCTGCCGTGTGGTCCAGGTTCGTAAGCAGCAGAAGGGGGGGATGGGGGGGGAAGCTTGATGTCGGCAGGGGGGTGGGGTTGCGGTGGTCAGGGGTAAAAGCCTGTGGGGTGTTGTTTGGGATCTATCCATGCAAGATATCATACAGCTGCAGCGGGAGCACTGGGGCTGACCCCAACCTACATCCCTTCCAGGTGGACGAGCCCGCCCTACGTGAGGGCCTGCCGCTCAAATCTTCCCGCTGGGCCGCCTACCTGGGATGGGCAGTGGACGCCTTCCGACTGTCTACGGCTGTGGCGGCGCCTGCTACCCAGGTAAATGAGTTTGAAACTGCCCAGGTGGTACTAGATATCCAGGCCCATGTACTATGCATGTCCCCCTGTGAAAACAAAAATGTGCATGACCCACTCACCAGCATGCATCCATGCACTGTATGCAGGTGGTGACCCACCTCTGCTACAGTGACTTCCAAGACATCATGGCAGCCATTGACAACATGGACGGTAGGCTGTTTTCTTGGGGTCTCGTTTTGTTTTTAGTTGCAAGGTCCCCTACAGCTGGTTTGAGGGTTCTAACTCCTGAATTTTACACCCTAACCACGATTATTGCATTCTAACCTCGGTTCGTAGACCCTAATCTCGGTTATTGCACCCTAACCCCGATTGTGGGATCTGTATCAGGATTTAAGTTCCTTGCAGTTTTGTATTGAGGGTGCAACAGTGTTCGAATTGCAGGACCTCATGTGTCCCTGAAACCCCTGAAACCCTTGAAACCCCTGAAACCCCTGAAACCCCTGGAACCCCTGAAACCCCTGAAACCCCTGAGACCCCTGAGACCCCTGAAACCCCTGAACCCTGAACCCCTGAAACCCCTGAAATACTTGAAACCCCTGAAATCCTCAAAATCCCTGAAATCCCTGAAATCCCTGAAACCCCTGAAATCCCTGAAACCCCTGAAACCCCTGAAACCCCTGAAACCCCTGAAATCCCTGAAATCCCTGAAATCCCTGAAACCCCTGAAATCCCTGAAATCCCTGAAACCCCTGAAACCTTACACCCACAATCCCACCATGAACTTCTTCATTGTGTAGCGGACGTGCTGACTATCGAGAACTCACGCAGCGGTGACGACATGGTGAGTGCGCTCCCGCCCATTTGCTGCATTTTGACAGTTGACAGTTGACAGTTGCATTTTGACAGTTGACAGTTGACAGTTGCATTTTGACAGTTGACAGTTGACAGTTGCATTTTGACAGTTGCATTTTGACAGTTAACAGTTGACAGTTGACAGTTGCCTTGCGCATGGACTTGCATGTGCTCTGACGTCGATTGCATCAAAATTCATGCAGCAGCAATGACCTGACGCATTCATTGCATCTGCATGAACGGCCTGCATGAAGTGCCTGCATTTGTATGAACTGACTGACGCTGCACACATTACGTTACATGCACCGCATGGTCCTGATTATGACATGATTATGATTATCAGGACATAACATGATTATTGGGAACGCATGCAGCTGCAATGGCTTGGTTCCATTTGTTTGCACTCCAATGGCTTGGTTCCATTTGTTTGCACTCCAATGGCTTGGTTCCATTTGTTTGCACTCCAATGGCTTGGTTCCATTTGTTTGCACTCCAATGGCTTGGTTCCATTTGTTTGCAATCCAATGACTCCGCTACCGCTCTGGTTGCACATGCCAGTTGAATGTTAACCACTTCGACAATATCCAGACAGCACTCATGGTCATGGTTCCCCAATTTTCGATTTCAATTTCAATTTCAATTTTGGAGACCCCCCGAGCCCCCCTAGGCTTAAATAAGCCTGGACCTTGATTTCTGGCAGGTGCGTGCGCTGGCAGCCTCCCGCTACGGCCGGGACATCGGGCCTGGTGTGTACGACGTGCACTCCCCGGTGGTGCCGAGTGTGGAGTTCATGAAGGCCAAGATCAGGTATGGATGGTGGCAGCGGGAGATGGGGGGGAACCTGACTAGTAGGTGTTGTGCGCTAATGATTGTCCTTGAATGTTTCGGTATGCCTGAGATGCGTATTTGGCCACACGGCAAACAACGCGTCACAGACATACAAAGAAAAGAGTTGAAAGATCAAAAGTGGAGTGAATTGAAGATGATGATTGTGTATTGGCTTGCATTTCCACCTACAATCACACCATCCAAATCGTAAGACATACTGCACATTCCTTTTCACACATTGTGAAAATTTGGCAAATTATTGCTTAAGCATGCATCAGCTGCTTCATTCCCACTACACACTATTGTATACATAATATGATTGGCTATGTCACGCAATCACAACACGCCGTGCTATGGCATGTTAAAAAACAAGTGTGGCATTTTGCATAAACTACTACGTATCAGCATGAATAAGACATTCGAGAAATTTCAGCAGGCTTGCATATAGTCCAATAGTATTATATTATCCCAAAGGAATGGTTGCTGACATGGTCTTTGGTAATGTGTGTAGTAGACCCACCAAAACAGCAACCAGCAACCACCCTCCCCCTGCCCCATTCCAACCCCCTCCATCAGCCCTGATACCAACCACCTGACATGGTCTTTGGTAATGTGTGTAGTCCGATTCCCAAAGCTGTTAGCAACACAAACTGCCTTCATCGACCAATGCAAACACGGCCCCATTTGATGCGCCAAAGACCAGTTTGCATCCAACACACTTCAAGCCTTTGATTCATGGCATTCATGTTTCACGTTCATTCCTGGTACACATCGACCATATTTACATGTGCAGAATCCTTTTTGAAAAAAAGTGGAAGTGAGTGAGTGAAAGATACCTAGAAGTGAAACTGAGTGAGTGATAGAATCCATGAGTACCACCAGAGAGTTGCTGAGCGAGTTGTTGAGCGATACACAGAAACACGGTAAATTATTGGCAGCCTTGGCAGGCCTTGGCTACCTCTTTCCAGCGAGATCACCTCAAATGCTTCAACTTGGAACCCATGTTTGATCCAGATACAAGCACAGAGTGTACCGTATATGAGTGAAGCTACATGCATGATGCATATATTGCATGGAGCATTCCCTAGCTCATGGATGTTCATGCCGACAATCCCCCCTTCTCCAGGGGGTAACTCTGGCGCTACACAAATCTTACTCGTCTGCCACAACCTAAGCTGAGCACACGTACACATACCGCCTGTCTTGCTGCAGGTCGTTCGTTGCAACTGGCATCCTGGATGGCCGGCTGGACCGCATCTGGGTCAACCCGGACTGCGGCCTCAAGACCCGTGGCTGGGAGGAGACCATTCCCGCCCTGCGCAACATGGTGCAGGTGGGTGCTGTGTAACTTTTCTGTATGCTGTAGCGAGAGACTCATCAGCATGCTGACGCTGGTCAGCGTGTGTGCTGTTAGACAGTTGTGCAACGGGGCACAGCGGAAGTACAGCAGAAGTACAGCCACTTTGGACTTCAGATACTTTTAACGTATTTCAAGCCAGAATAGCTGGAGGGCAGGTCAATTGCAATACCCTGGATCTCCTCAGTCGACCAGCCTTTCCAGTCAGGTGTCTTTCCTGCTACTTAGCAAGTCAGAGCTAGGCATAGCAGCAAGGAGCACAACCAGCCACGGCGAGCCGTCAACAAGGCTGCTCTTAATAGTGGGGTGACTCAGGGCTGGGGCAAGGGATGTGTAGATGTGCATGAGGGCATGTTTCATATGCAGGAAGTTGCAAAAAATGCAATTGCAAAAAAGGCATGCTCTGTATGCCGCTGCACAGACGCATGTGGTTTAAGGACCCCCATACTCCCCCCACAAACTCACACACCATGACCATGCAAGCCTCTGCGGAGACGGGTGTTTGTGCGGATGCCATCCCCCACATCTTCCCACATTGCCCCCCTCAATATACACACCATGACATGCCCATGCCTGACCAAATGCATGCCGCTGCAGCAGTGCGTATGGTACAACTTGCACCCCTCCTCCTTCCCCCCCCCACACACAGCATGACATCCCTGTGCCTTCATACTTGCAGGCCGCTGCAGAGATGCGTGCGGAGCTGGCTGGCGGTGCCCCTGCCCCTTCCCCAGCCTCCGGAGGTGTGGAGGGCGCCTTCCCCACCACAGCCCAGTACGGCGGTGGCGGTGGCGGCGGGGCATGCCCTTGCTGCCCTCTGCGCTAAAGGCACAAGTGGCGGGGGGGGTGCAGGGTCTTGCCCACGCCTGCAGGTGTGTGGAGTCCGCCTTCCCAGCCAATGGCGTTGTGTGTCCTTGTTGCACCGCCCTGCGCATCAGGACCTTCCCTCACAGGAGTTGCTGAGGTGCCATTAACTACTGAGCGTGGTGGCACAGTGCCGTTGCTTCCTCCAGCGCTTATGCCCTAAGGTCAGCACCCGGCCGTATTGTAATAGCAGGATTTTGAATTAGCTGCTTCCCAGTACGGTACCTAGCTTCTTGCTTATAGATCATAGACTGTGTATAGCCCATCAGGCCCAATGTTTGATGTAATTTCTTTCCTGCTACGGTTGATGACCCCGGAGCCTTCTTATTTTCTGAGGGTTCGACAGCCTGTCGTTTTTGAGTGACAAGTGACCAGATCGATCGATGGCAACGACTGTGGATATAACGCATGACAGTGCATAATATAAAATTGCCTGGTGGTAGGTGATGCAAGCAGCCACAATGCTGGTGGGTGACCAGCTGTGTCTTTAGCTACTCACTTACTGGGGGTGTAGCTCAGGGTGGGGTCAAGGGCATCGTGGGAGGTGACACCCCTACGTTGTTGTTGGGAGGTGCCGTAAGCAGCCACAATGCTGGTAGGTGACCAGCTACCATTAGCTGCAGACTTGCTTGGGGGTGTAGCTCAGGGTGGGGTCGAGGGCACCATGGGAGGTGACTGTAGCACCCCTAAATCGGTGGTGGGAGGTGACTCAAGCAGCCACATTGCAGGTAGGAGATCAGCTGTGTCTTTAGCTGCTCACCTACTGGGGGTGTAGATCAGGGTTAGGTAAAGGGCACTGTGGGGGGCGACTCAAGCTCACCTGAAGCTGACGAGATCAGCTGTCTTTAATTGCTGACGTTCTTGGGGTGGTGCTCAGTGTAAGGGGCCCATTGGGTGCTGACTCAAGCACCTTCACATCATCGTTGGTAGGTGACTCGAGCACCCTACATCATGGCTGGTAGGTGACTCAAGCACCCCTATATTGGTAATGCAAGCACCCTATATTGGTGACGCAAGCAGCCACAATGCTGGTAGGTGGCCAGCTTTGTCTTCAGCTGCTGACTATCTTGGGTTGTAGCTCAGTGTGGGGTCAGGGGTGCCATGGATGCTAACTCAAGCACCCCTACATTGGTGGTGGTAGGTGACTCAAGCAGCCACAATGCTGGTAGGTGACCACCTGTGTCATCAGCTGCTGACTTGCTTGAGGTGTAGGTCAGGGTGGGGTACAGGGCACCGTGGGCGCTGACTCAAGCACACCTGAAGCTGACAAGTCCAGCTGTCTTTAACTGCTGACGTACTGGGGTGAAGCTCAGAATAAGGTACGGATCAATGGGCAGTCACTCAAGCACACCTGAAGCTGACAAGACCAGTTGTATTTAACATACTGGGGTGTACCTCAGAGTGAGGTGTGGAGCCATGGGCGGTGACTCAAGCACACCTAAAGCTGACGAGATTAGTTGTCTTTAATTGCTGACGTACGTGGGATGAAGCTCAGGGTGAGGTCAGGGGTGCTGTGGGTGCTGAATCCTTGGTTCCTACAACCATCCTCCCCCATGCCAAATTCCAGCCACCTCCATCAGCCCTGCTGACGCAACCAATCTAGAGGCCATCATTGCAGCTTCTATATGGGGTGGTGCCACAGAGGATGAGACAGACAAACACCACCGGCCACCCACCTACCAATCACCTACCAAACAACCACCCTCCCCCCCTGCCCCATTCCAGCCCCCTTCATCAGCCCTGACGGCGCAGCCAACCTTGAAGCCATGATTGCAGCTGCCTTTAGAAGAACAGCGGAGCAAGTGGCAAAGAATTGCCACCTACCAGTAATAACCACCACCAACCAACTACCAGCAATCACCCACCAACCAAACAGCAACCCTCCCCCCTGCGCCATACCAGCCCCCTTCATCAGCCCCCATGACGCTGCCAACTTAAAGGCTATCCTTGCAGCTTCCATTAGGGGAGGCTCCGCTATCTTACCAAATATATGGCCAATAATTGCCACTACCAGTAACCACCTACCAGCGACCAACCAACCACTGCCAACCAGCAACCAAACAGTGAACCAACAACCACCCTCTACCCTCTGCCCCATACCAGCCCCTCCATCAGCCCTGATCATGCGGCCAACCAAGCAGCCATCGTTGCAGCTTCCATGAGGATAGGAACCGCTATCTCACCAAACATGCGGCAAAGAACCACCAGTAACCAACCACCTACCAACCACCTACCAACAACCACACTCCCCCTACCCCATTCCAACCCCCGCCATCACATCAGCGTTGATGACGCTGCCAACCTAGAGGCCATCGTTGCAGCTTCCACGGGGGATGGAGCAACACAGCGTGGAGCAGATAACCACCACCCTTTGGTGTGTTGTGTGGGTGGGCAGGAAGTCATATCAGGTGTGTGGGTGCATTGGGTGCGTTGAGAGGGTGCATTGGGTGCAAGCAGGGTCACCGCATTTGTTGTGTTGTTTGTTGTGTGGGGGTGCCTAGGTATGTGTTGTTTGGGTGGGTGCTTGGGTGTTGTGAGGAGGCGGGACGATACGAAGGCGTGTATGTGGGTGCATATATTGTGGGTGGGTGCCTAGGTGTGTTGTGTGGGTGCCTTATATGTATTGTGGCTGGGTCTCCTCTAATGATATCCCAAACTTGAACTTGAACTTGGTTACATAGCCTCAGCCAAAGTGGCTTGTCACTGTCTTCGGCAGTGAACAAAATACCAGGAAACAAGTCCTATGCAGTGTCGCAAGCGACGCGGAAAATTGGCGGAGTGTGTTGGCAATGAACGAAAGGTGGCAACGATGGAGCTGACCGAAGCAGGTTAGTACCGCGACCGTTGCTTGATGTGTCAGGCTTCAATTTTCATTCAAATTTTCGGTCAGCCAAACGAACAAATGGGTAAACATGGGAGCTCCCGTCCCCTTGAAGAGGAGGCTCAGCCCAAAAGCATGCCCCAAATCACTTACCTGATGCAACAACAGCCTACCCAACCAACACAACAGAAATCATTACCTTGCAGAAGAAGGGGATGCAGAATGATAGGCTGCTCACAGGCTGCTGCCATTGTTGCTGCCGGTCTGGGTGGTTGTACTGCCACTCACCCTCCACTACCAATCGTTGGTCGGTCGACACGTACGACTGTGCGAGCGTAGTTGCTACGTATCACTGTTTGGAGCTGACAGGCGGAGGCGGAGGCTACGATATGTAGAATGATGCGAAGACGTTTACTACTTAGGAGGAGGAGGAAGATGGGGTACCCTCGGGTACCCTATGCTCTAAAACGGGCAAAATCGCCGCAAGACTGAAGTCTTCTCGCCCCCCCCCCCCCCCCCACCCCAACTTAACTACAGGGGGAGGGGAGGCATTGTGCAGGTGCGAATAAATTCGCCGTCGTAATTGCGACATCTTGGAGGCCTGCAGAATATACTTGATAGATAGGACTAAGACAGAGATTAAGAATGCTGACAAGAGTTCGAGTAGTCCTCAAGGAAGTCGGGGGGCTGACAGGCTGCAGCCGTCAGGGAGGGAGGTGTAAACATCACACCTGCAATTTCGGGTGGCGAACTTAGTAATAATGTCCTAGAAGATTTACTACAAAACTGACACGTCATCGAATCACGTGATGTACCTGTTGTGCCACACGCACAAAGCAATGAAGTAGCAGTTTGTTGTCGCAACTGGAGGGGCAGTCGCAAACGGGCGACAGGCCTTCACCACAAACCTTGTTTTTCGAGGAATGCTATTTCTAATTTACGCAGTTCGAGGGCATTCAGCTTTGTCTACACTTCCTACCGATCTTGGAATGAGTGGATACACTCCCAAGGAATGCGAGAATTGCCACCAAGAGAGCCAACAAGCAGCAATTTCCTTCACATGCGAGAGCGTATAACATCTCGCTAGTTAATGAGCGATCAAGGTAACAGTGGTCGAGCTTCTGTATCCGCGAAATATGGGTGGAACGGGATGGTATGGGTCTGTCGCAGAGGTACACTCTTTTCGAACCATGGCTCAAGCCTGACGCCACCTGAATCGGTACGATAAAATACAAATACGCATCGAATCAATCCATTCGTTGTATCCGCGCAAAACGGGCTTTCCCCGAGTGTTGCGAAGGTGGAAACATTAAACATTGTGGCACGCGATGGCCAGGTGTAGCATTTGGGAACAAGGAAACATCATCCACACCTGGGGGCGTGAGGGACCAACATTAATGTTATTATATTATACTGTGGTTAGAAATATCGCTTTAGCTGCTTACATTGCATGTACAGGGTGTATCCTCTCGTGTGGTTTCTACTACTTGCTTAGATGTAGCATGTGCCGAGCTTTCAACCCTATCAGCACCGCACAGCTGGCACCCATGCAACAACGTCACTTCCCACATACAGTTCCTCCCTGCGCCCTTGCCCCAATGCTTCATCTGGCCTACCTTAGGCAAGGGGTCATCAAAAGCTAGGATTTTCAAAGGAGCGTCTGTCTACTCGGCGTGCACTCCAGTGCTCATAGACTTGGGATGCACGCAGGAGGAGGAGAGGGCACGGGGGATGTGCCAGACGGTGGACGACAGGTGCAAGGCTCGGCCATGCAGTTGGGCGGGTGAGTGAGGAGCTGGCACAGCAGCTGTGTGCCACGAAGTTGTTAACATCATTTGGGTGTTACAGCCAGTTTGGTACTTGATCTAGATGAAGCGTAACTCAACATTGGGTAAGTCTGGCCAACGTCCCACACGACTCATGTCAGTTATCTGTGTTCAGCGCAACAGCTCCACTGCACAACGGTGTGTAGTCTAAATTAGACTGCCCGCGGGCACGTTCCTGTATGTTTTAGTCCAAGAGTAGCCAGCTGGCGAAGGATAGTGTGGGAAGTTATAAGCTCTGACGATGTCGCAAGCAGCTGTGGTGTCAGACTTTCTCTTTCAAATGTGGGGCCCTTGGGCGAGGCGCAAGGCATGCAAGTAGTACTTTAAGCTGCTTAGAGACGTATGTGGAAGTATTGGGCCGATGTGTGTTGAATTGTTACCCTTGGGCCGATGTTGTTATTGACCGGTTCTCCCGGCCTCTCTAGAGTGACTCATAACGCACAGGCCTCCCGCCTTGTTGCATCAACTGTAGTGCCACAGCCAGCTAGCGCGCGCACTCAGCACGCCAATACCCTGAGGTACTACAGCCTCCCTCCTCTTCTATCAGCTCATCTTGTATGATGAGCATCTTAATGTAAAGCGAGACATGCTTGCATCCATTCCTCTGTCTCTACACAATACATATACTCTGGAAAGTGAAAGGTTACCGCCGGACCACCACAAATTAGGACCGACCGGAAGTTTGCCGCTTCACAAGCTTGACGCCCTTGCATCTTAAGCATTTCACCCAGTGCATTGTATTGCGACATATCTCGCAGCAACGTATCTCGCAGCACCCAAGGTCATTTGTTTGCTGATATCCAAGCTTCAACTACAACATGGGGTATTTTGATACCTGCCACAGTGGACCCCTGTGTCATCTATCTCACCAGTGTTCCTATTAATCATCGTTGCACACCCCTGCTTCAACGCCCCGTTGGATATCCCGACGGCGAGCATTAAAGTCGCTCTCCTTGAAGCATCAGCAAACCCCTCCTCCCCCCATTGCCCCCCCCCCCCCCCCCCCCCCCCCCCCCCCGCCTCTATCACTCCATGTTTGCCTCCTCCCCCACACTCCTATCTTCAAGTTAGGCCTTCTACCCCCATCAAACCTCAAAATCCGCCATCCCCTATCCGTCAACATGTCGTCCAAGCCTGCAACCCTTTTGACAGTTACAGGGCCCAGCAGTCTTCTCCGGTTGGTACATTGAAATGGTAGAGCCTCTTCTTGACGATTTTGCTTGTTCTATGTTCACGATGGGACCTTGATAACCCCCCAGAGGTGAACGTGGTGACGGCATGCTTCACCCTTGCGATTCTCACTACCACAAGATTACGTATCCAGTAACTTCATGACTATGGAAATATCGGCTAATGCCTTACTCCTTCCCTTCCTGCTGCAGTGCGCAAGCATATCAATAATGCTGCATGCGCGCAGCAGTATCTCCGCTGTCAATATGGCCAAGGTTTCAACCTTGGTGCGACCCTCATACAAGGTTCCACTCCCCTGCTCGATAAGTTCACCCTTCTTAACCGTCCTATGCACACACACCTATCGCGCGAATGTCTACAATGGTGCATCTGCCTCCATAAACTCCAAGAGATCATCTTTAGTTTCAATGGCCAGGCCTCCTGCCCCGCGCTTTTAAGCAGTCACCTGCGCTTACGCTCCACCTCGTTTCCTCATCTTCGTCGGTCCCTTCTATCACCAATGGATCTGATCCATCGCGTGCAGCCCTTCAAAGAGCTCTTGCCAGAGCTCTCTCAGACCTGCAGATAGGATCCACAATGCCCCCTACAAAAGACATTGGAGGAAACTCCCAGACTCACCTGCTACACCTGTTAGATCCACCTGCAAATGTCGAATGTTATCCCAACACGAGAAAATAAACCCCCTCATTGAGGAAATGATGGAAAATCCGTTACTGTACTTTTGGATCCGGATGACCCCATGAGTATGATGAGGCACACAGTGATCCCATTGATCAGTTTCCCCTACCTCAACATGGCCACCAGTTTCTCACATTGGGGACCTAATTGACAGAGGAAGAATCAGAAGATGTCCCAACAGGGGAAGCCATCCCAGATTCAAATGGACCATCATGGACCCACTTCTCATCCCATCATTCCTCTTCTTTCAAGTTCTAAGTTAGGATCAATTTTCAAGACCCCGAGCTGCAGCAGAAACCAACTGGTGAGATCACAAGACCTCACCACCCCATCTCATGCACCTGATAACTATACCCATCATACTGACTCTGAGATAGGGAAATGGCCCCCACTCATGTAATCTGCCAGAGTACAGACCAAGAACGGACCTGCCATATGACTCTGGACCCTCACTACTGGACTTCTGATCTAAGCAGGAAATTGCACCGCCCCATTCT
>JAJSRW010002062.1:0-5000 GCA_022414725.1 Microglena sp. YARC
CCCTACGTCCAGCTCGTGCACCTGACTGAACTGACTGACTGACTGACTGATCTGAACTGACTGACTGACTGACTGACTGACTGACTGGACCTGACTGATGACTGACTGGACTTGACTTGACTGACTGGACTGGCTGACTGGCCGATACTGGAACTGACTTGACTGACTGGGACTGACTGACTGACTGACTGACCTGACTGATCGTGTTGAGCTGACTGACTGACTGAATCTGACTGACTGGACTAACTCACTCACCACTTCACTCACTCACTCACTCACTCACCATTAACATCACTCACTCACTCACTACACTCAACTCCACTCACTCACTCACTCACTCATCACTCACTCACTCACTCACTCCACTACTTCACTCCACTTGGACTTGGACTGACTGGACTGATTGAGCTGACTGACTGACTGACGACTGCTGATGCTGACAGATGACTTGACTGACTGACTGATGACTTGATGATGACTGACTGATGACTGGCTGACTGACTGACTGACTGCTGGATGTGACTGACTGACTGACTGACTGACTGACTGACTGACTGATGAGCTGACTGGACTGGACTGACTGGACTGACTGACTGACTGACTGATACTGACTGACTGACGACTGACTGATGACTGACTGATGACTGACTGACTGACTGACGACGACTGACCTGACTGACTGAACTGGACTGACTGACTGACTAACTCCTCACCCACTCACTCACTTCACTCACCACTCACTCATAAACTCACTCACTCACTCACTCACTCACTCCACTCCTCACTCACTCACTCATTCACTCACTCACTCACCACCACTGGACCGGACTGATGATTGACTCAATGACTGATTCAATGAACTGACTGACCTGACTGACTGGACTGAACTGATCCTGACCTGACTGACCTGACTGACTGACTGACGAGGCTGACTGACTGACTGACTGACTGGACTGACTAGACTGACTGACTGACTGACTGACTGAAAACTGACTTGCGCTGCGACTGAGTCTGACTGAAACTGACTGATCCTCTGACTGAACTGGACTGGACTGGACTGACTGACTCACTCACCCACTTCACTCATCACGCACTCACTCACTTCATTACTCACCTCCACTCCTCACCTCACTCACTCACCACTCACTACACTCACTCACTCTCTCACTCACTCACTCACTCACTGACTGACTGACTGATTGACTCAATGGACGACTCAATGACTGACGACTGGACGTGCTGAACTGACTGACTGACTGACTGACTGACTGACTGACTGACTGACTGACTGGCTGACTGGACTTGACTGGAGCTGAACCTCCTGACTCGAGCCTTACTGGAACTGATGTCGACTGGAATCTGACTGGAGATGAACTGACCCTGGACTGACTGACTGACTGACTTGACTGACTGACCTGACTGACTGACTGACGCCTGACTGAGCACTGACTGACTGACTGGACTGAACTGACTACCTGACTGCCTGACTGCCTACTGCCTGACTGACCTGACTGCCTGACTGCCTGACTGCCTGACTGCCTGACTTGGCCTGACTGCCTGAACTGTGCTGACTGCCTGACTGGTGACTGCCTGCCTGCTGTGCCTGCCTGCCTGCCTGCCTGCCTGCCCTGACTGAGCTGATGACTGGGACTGAGCTGGACTCGTGACTGGGAAACTGACTGAACTGAACTGACTGACTGATTGAAACTGACTGACTGACTGACTGACTGACTGACTGACTGACTGACTGACTGACTGACTGACTGACTGACTGTACGATCTGGACTGACTGGATCTGACTGACTGACTGCACTGACTGACTTGAGTCTGACTGAGCTGAACTGACTGACTGACTGGAACTGACTGACTGACTGACTGACTGACTGACTGACTGACTGACTGACTGACTGGACTGACTGACTGACTGACTGACTGACTGACTGACTGGGACTGACTGACTGGGACTGACTGACCTTAGACTGTGAGGTGATGGACTGACTGACTGATCTGACTGACTGACTGACTGACGACTGACTGACTGACTGACTGACTGACTGACTGACTGACCTGGACTGACTGACTGGACTGATCTGACTGACTGACTTGACTGACCTGAGGCTGACTGACTGACTGCTCTGACTGACTGACTGACTGACTGACTGGACGACTGACTGACTCACTCACTGACTGACTGACTCACTGCTGGACTCGTGACTACTGACTGAGCTCACCTAACTCACTGATCACTGACTTGACTGCACTGCTCACCTTGCATGACGATCTACTGACTTCACACTTTTCACCAGGAGCTCAGACTCACTCACTCCTACCCACTCACCTCACCTCAGCCACTCACTCACTTCACTCACTGTACACTTCACTCACTCACTAACTCGATCATCACCACGTCACTCACTCACCTCACGTTTCACTCATCGCACTCACTCACTATTTACTTCACTCACCACGTCACTCCATCACTCACTCTCCCTCACTCACTGACCTGACTGACATGTGATTAACTCAACTCAGACTGAGACTCAGACTCAATGGACTGGACTGTCTCGCGTCGACTGACTTGACTGACTGACTTGAACTTAGACTCTGTCACTGACTGATGGCTAGCTGACTGGATGACCGAACATTGACTTTGACTGACTGACTGACTGTTATCTGACTTGCGAACTGCTGACTGATTCTTCACTCTCTGCTGACTGACTGACTGAGCGGGACTGACTTGACTGACTGCTATTGACTGATGACTGAGGTGGAAAGGACTGACATGCATACTGACTGACTGACTGACTGACGTGCTGACTGACTGACTGATGACCTGACTGAACGTGACTGAGCATGAACTCGATGACTGACTGACCTGACTGACTGACTGACTGACTGACTGAGCTGACTCGACTGACTGACTGAGATCTGAACTGACCTGACTGCTGACTGACTGGACTGACTGACTGACTGACTGACTGGACTGACTGATGATGACTGACTGACTGACTGACTGACAACCTGACTGATCTTGCTGATGACTGACTGGCTGAAGAATCTGAGGACTGACTGATTATACCGGTGACGATCAGTGTTGTACTGATCTGACTGACTGACGAGCTATGACTGAGCATGACTGACTGACCTGATGACTGACTGGACTGACTGATGACTTGACTGACTGTCCCCCAGACTGAGACTGCCACGACTGACTGACTGAACGAACTGACCTGGACTGATTGACTGGAACTGACTGACTTTTATGGCCACTGACTGGCCTGACTGCTGACTGCCTGACTGCCTGACTGCCTGACTGCCGCCTTGCACTGCCTGACTGCCTGACTGACTGAACTGACTGCCTGCCTCGAACGCCTGCCTTTGTGCCTGCTGTCTCTGCCTGGTCCTGCCTGACGGACTGACTGAGCTAACTGTTATTCTGAATGACTGGACCTGACTGACTGACTGGACTGACTGACTGATCTGACTGTTACCTGATGACTGACTGAACTGACTGACTGACTACCTGGACTGGACTGACTGACTGACTGACGACTGACTGACTGAACTGAGTGTGAGCTGACTGACTGACTGGGACTCTGATGGACTGTTACTGAGCTGACTGACTGGAGCTGCTGATGACTGACTGCGATGACTAACTGAGGGTGGGGGGGATCTGACTGACTGACTATAGAGCTGAGCTGAAGACTGACTGACTTGACTGACTGACTGTTGTACTTGCTGACTGACTGACTGACTGACTGACTGGACTGACATGGGCGAGACTATGGTGAAAGGGCTCTGATTGACTGCTCCCTTGACAGAGAGCTGAGACTGCACCTGACTGACTGACTGACTGACTGACTGGACTGACTGACTGACTGACTGACTGACTGACTGACTGACTGACTGACTGACTGCTGACTGACTGACGACTGACTGACTGAACTGATGATGATGACTGAAACTGCTGAGGAACTGACTGATGACTGAACTGACTCGACTGCTGACTGACTGAAGCTGACTCCTGATGACTGATGACTGACTGACTGACACTGGGTTATGACTGATGATGACTGATGGACTGAGGGACTGACTGACCTGGGACTGACTGTACTGGGGACTGACTGACTGCTGACGACTGAATGACTGATGACTGACTGACTGCTGATGATGACTAAGACTGCACTGATGATGACTGACTGAATCTTGACTGACTGACGCGACTGACTGACTGACTGACTGGACTGACTATTGAGCTGGACTGACTGCTGGACTCACCTGACTGACTGACTGACTGACTGCTGACGACTGACTGTACTGCTGCTGTTCTTCTGACTGACCTGTGAACTGACTGACTGACTCAAGCTGATCTGTGACTGAGCTGACTGTCACGGTTCCACTGGACCTGACATTGACTGACTCACTCTCGACTGATACTGATGACTGTACTGAACTGCACTGATGATTTCTTTCATTGAACTCGATCTGACTCCCGACTTTATTATCTGACTGACTGACTGATGACTGACTGACTGGACTGACTGGGTGACTCATCTCAATGATTACGGTCACTGACTCACTGACTCGATTCACTGACACTTGACTTACTGACTCACTCAGTCACTCTTACTCCACTCAACGTCCTCATTCATAGCTATTTCACAGACTACAACTGACTGACTGACTGACTGACTGACTGACTTGATGACTGCTGACTGACTGACTGACTGACTGACTTGACTGACTGACTGACTGACTGACTGACTGACTGACTGACTGACTGACTGACTGGACTGACTGACTGACTGATGACTGACTTGACTGACTGACTGACTGACTGACTGACTGACTGACTACTGACTGAACTGACTGGGACTGAACTGACTGACTGACTGACTGACTGACCCTGACTGCTGACTGCCTGAACTGCCTGACTGCCTACTGCCTGCTGCCTGCTGCTGCCTGACACCTGCCTGACTGCTGACCTGACTGACCTGCTG
>JAJSRW010002062.1:7500-35000 GCA_022414725.1 Microglena sp. YARC
ACTGACTTGACTGACTGACTGACTGACTGACTGACTGACTGACTGACTGACTAGACTGACTGACTGACTGACTGACTGACTGACTGGACTGACTGACTGACTGAGACTGACTGACTGACTGAGACTGACTGACTGACTGACTGACTGACTGACTGACTGACTGACTGACTGACTGACTGACTGACTGACTGACTGACTGACTGACTGACTGACTGACTGACTGACTGACTGACTGACTGACTGACTGACTGACTGACTGACTGACTGACTGAACTGACTGACTGACTGACTGACTGACTGACTGACTGACTGACCTGACTGACTGACTGACTGACTTGACTGACTGACGACTGACTGACTGACTGACTGACTGACTGACTGACTGACTGACTGACTGACTGACTGACTGACTGACTGACTGACTGACTGACTGACTGACTGACTGACTGACTGACTGAACTGACTGACTTGACTGACTGACTGACTGACTGACTGACTGACTGACTGACTGGACTTGAACTGGACTGACTGACTGACTGACTAGCTGACTGACTGACTGACTGACTGACTGACTGACTGACTGACTGACTGACTGACTGACTGACTGACTGACTGACTGACTGACTGACTGACTGACTGACTGACTGACTGACTGACTGACTGACTGACTGACTGACTGACTGACTGACTGACTGACTGACTGACTGACTGACTGACTGAACTGACTGACTGACTGACTGACTGACTGACTGACTGACTGACTGACTGACTGACTGACTGACTGACTGACTGACTGACTGACTGACTGACTGACTGACTGACTGACTGACTGACTGACTGACTGACTGACTGATGACTGACTGACTGACTGTGAACTGACTGACTGACTGACTGACTGACTGACTGAACTGACTGACTGACTGTGACTGACTGACTGACTGACTGACTGACTGACACTGACTGACTGACTGACTGACTGACACTGACTGACTGACTGACTTGACTGACTGACTTGGACTACCGACTGACTGACTGACTGACTGACTGAAAACCCAAAAAGTTTGTCCTTATGTTATTATGTAACAAGGTATGTAACTGAGTTCAAGTTCACTTAGAAGGTATGATGGTATCCGGTTCTAAGTAGGTTGTGGGTACATCCATGTTAACTCCACTTTTTTTCAACGTTATGTATATTTACAGTCCAGGGGTAGGCCAAATAGGCTAAAGGGACTGCCCCAAACGTGGCAGGAGGGGCTACAAAGAAAAAGCACAGATAAACTGAACCCCAAACAATCGTTTTACCGAAGGGGGCCCTGAGTTCGTGCTACAGTTGTAATTTTTATTCTACAATATAATCAAATTATCCTCATATGGGATGATATGGCCTCATATGGGATGATAATTCAATTGTGCGTTTCTTATCGCATTTTTTAATAAAATGAATAAGGTATTTCCATCCTTCAAAGGTAGTAGGATTCATGACCAGCTTCATGTTGGAGTCTTAATCAACCAATTCAGGTTCAATTTTCAGTTTCTCAAACATAATAGTAGACTTTAACATGTAATGTAATGTAATGTAATAATGTCTCTATCCTCGGCGTATGAAGGACATTCTAACATGAAATGCATTTCATCTTCTATCACTCTTCTACCGTCAAAAAACGTATCACGACTGCATGTTCTGCCAGAACGAGAGGTACTCTGATTGCTGGTGGAGTCAATTGGGATGTACCACAACCTACTTAAGAGAACCGGATACCATCATACCATTTAAGTGAACTTGAACTCGGTTACGTACCTTGTTACATAATACATGCAAATATAGGTCAAAGATATGCCTAGGAAACTAGGACAACCCAACTCCAATGTTGCTTGTGACATATTTTCTGGTGCTCGACTTCACGCCTACCATTCTGGTACATAATATTGGTAATTTCCGACTAATAATACCGCGTACTTGAAGTTGATTACATTGACAACTCATCAATAAAAAAACTTGTAGCACAAAATTAGGGCCCAAATCGTGAAACAATGATTTGGGGTTCAATTCTTCAGTGATTTCTCTTGTTAACCCTTCATCTCACGGTTGGCCACGTCCCTTTACTCACGGTTGGCCAAGTCCCTTTACTCAAGGCGTACCTTACATAACATACATGCATACAGTAATACAATAAATTAAATCCAAACATTACTGTCAAACCAGGGTCAAACACATGTATTTGATCCAATCTCTCCATACAACGATTCCAATTTCAGACTTAACACGGATAAACAATAATAATAATAATCATGCATTACCATGTCCATGCATTGATAATGTAGTAATAATAATTGTATTTCCCGGTATTTTAGGGCCACTCAACTTACATCTGTGATTTGTCATTTATGCAAGTTAGTTACAGTGCCATACATTCAAATTTGCTCTACGATCACTTGTGTTTATGTCCTCTGTGAAGGCTGATATTTCTGGGAAGCAATGCCAGTTGCCCTCATGGAAAAGCAAAGGGAGCGAGAGATCTGTGGCATGTGGGACTGCTGGAAATGATGTCAACAAGGTGGTCACACACCTTATTGGATAGGTAAGGCTTATTAAACTGATAGCACTCAATGTCCGTACATTATCACACGATATGTCGAGCTGCTGCTTAGCCTAATGATGTGCCATCTGCACATGAATTGTAGTGTAATAGATCAGACTCTCCATAAGTACTTTGTGTGTGTGTGTTGGGGGGGGGGGGAGGGGATTCTGGAGAGAAGGGTGAAAAGAACGCTTTAAGTTGTAGTGCAGCTCATCTCACTCAGCTTACCCTTACCCCTGAAAATTATTGCATCTCACTCGTGTCATCTCTTTGAGTTCATCTCCTGTATTAGAACATCTTACATAGCTCATCTCATCATTCAAAACATCTCACTATTGTATACATTCATATTACATCCTGATAAATACTTAGTAGAGGACTTAAGCCTATGGACTAGTAGACACCTGTGAGCTATGAAGCACAATACAGCAGTGCACGAGTCATACTGCACTGAGCTTGTCCTATTAAACTTATCTCCTCACTAGGTGGGCCTGGACCTTGGTGCCTCCCAAAGGTTGGAGGCCAAACCATTGAAAGGTAGGATACATCTTTCACCTTGCTTGTTCATGGAATTGCATTATTTTGATAAAGTTCCGTCAGCCAAAAAAGTAGTACGCTGTTAGTCATACATGTATTGTCATGCATGGGAATGCTCTAAAGAGAGAGCTTGTCCCCTGCTCAGATAACCTGCCGCGGCTTGCAGGTCCCTGCCTTAGCTCTTGTAGCCGCCTCTCAATTGCTTGACTCTCAGGTGATCCCCTCTGATATAGCATACCCTCCATTGCTAACTTGTCCTTGCCTCTGCCCCTAGAGCCTCCCCTCCATTGCTGGTCCTTCAACCGTATTTAGACTGCTTTCCATTGCTTGTCCATGCACCCGCTCATGTAGCCAGCTGACAAACTACTCATCCACATGTATAAGTAGCTACTTGACTACCATATTGATGCCTAACAAGCCGACTGACACACTCAATTCCTGGCTACTTTGCTGATATAATATGTTTTGTGCATAATTCCAACAAGACAACAATTCCCATATGCTATGTGTAGGTGCTTCCGTCTAGGATGCTTTAACAGGACATGGTGGGACTTGATTGAGTATTGAGATGGCAATTGGTGTCATGGAGCATGTGGCAATAGCTTGACCCAGGCTGCGCTTGGCAATGAAGCTGAGCTTGCTAAAGATGAGGAGGTAACAAGCACAACAAAGAAGAAGAGAGCAGGTTTACAGCTATTTTGCATCTACAGAGTGCCTAACCTTGCAGCTGCTCTAACCCACACCCATGTACCTTGCAGCTGCTCTAACCTCATCCGCCGCACTCCCGGATGGTATTGGACAGCCATTGGTGGCAAGGCTTTCTTGCAGTGATGATGAAGACTTTCCATGTTTCACACTTCCCCAACGGTCATGAGACCAACACCGGTGCATAGAGGTATGCACCATGATGTGATCAGACAGGATCTCTTATTCCACTACAAATAATCACTTCTACTTGCTACGGGCCACTAACCTAGCAATGCCAAGCAATGACTTGCTAGGGGGTATACCAACATCTCGCAACAAGTGGACATATTTTCTTGCAAACTCCTGGCGCCTTTGGTCGAAGCGCAACCAATGATCAGAACTCTCAAGAAGCAAATCGTACAAAGACTTAGATGCAAGCAAGCTTTCCACATCGTAAATGGTTCGGTATGGCAATCTCATGGTTTGTGCCAACTCAGCAATTCGAAAATCAGGTGCAATCACGAACACTGGCACACCAACAGATAGAGCTACCATAGCACCATGTATTCTAGTACCCAAAACGGCATCAAAGCCCTTGGCAAACTGTTGCCACTCCTCCACATCTCCAAAAAACTCGAGCACAGTACTGAGTACCTCTGACTACACCGAAGTCCATAGGGTCTTGCAAAATAAAGCAGCTTCCAGGGAACAACTCCATGAGGTCAGTGAAGTACTTTCTCCACACCACCGAAAGCCGGTTGCCAGGCAATGTAATCAGGAATTTTGGAGCACGATTCAATCTCAAATCGGTGACTTTTCTGGTGTAGCATCAATCCGAGGTTTGGATCTGGTGAAAATCATCAGGCTGGGGCAGCCCAATACCTCAGTGGAAACATTTTGGAGAGCCAACACTCGCTTAGTGAAGTCCCCTCTTACTGTCCAGTGCTTGAAATTAGCTCTAGCGGCCCTCAAATCTATGCTGTACTGCTCACTGATAGCGTACCTCTCTGGAGTGCACAGCTCCCAAGTCGTCGACAGCGGGACTGCGCTCGTGGGTCTTGCGTTGCCACATCCCTGAGACATCAATAGATTCGGCTGTGTTCCCGCTCCAAGTAGTATGGACGCCTCTGGAATCTTCATGTTCGCAAAAGTTTTAGCATAACCTGCGATAGGCCCATATATGAAATTGGCCGTGGGCACAATTGCGGCATCCACCGGCAAAGCCTTGTCGAACACGAACACAACCTTCTCGAGGTCCGCTAGCACGTTCAGTGTAGCGTAGTGGAAAGCCATGTTGCCAAGGTTTCCCATGCATGCATCCTTCTTGTAGACCGCCGAATAGTTGCCCAGAGTCAGCCCCTTCGACGATCGGCACCCCGCGGAGGTAAGGACACGAATCTTGGACGGAGCTTGAGAGTCCGTTACATCATCGTGGCCAGCCAATGAATCGATCCTGAGGGAGGAAAAGAAGCTTCTAACACCTCAGGTCAAGTAGAGAAAAACAAAGTCCGCGTTTACTGATAACTCATTGATTTTCTCACCACATCGACGACAAGAAAACCAAGAAAGTAACAATCCACATCCTTGACACGTGCGAGCTTATATCCCCGTCCAGGTGGGGGATGACGGCTGTTCGTTGAAGCAAAAACTACTATGACCGCCCCGTTCAGGTGGCTTTTGGTCGTAGTAGAAGCCAAGGTGCGAGTTGTTCAATTGTTGAGTTGCAAAAAATAAATGAAATGTTGACACAGCGACTGTTCAGCTGCCTGCAATTGTCATTCGGCGGAAACGCTAATGTGGCATCGCCAGGTGGCTTCAGACGAAAGCCTAGGTCGACGCGAACCCTTAGGGATCAAGGCTCCGGCTATTCGTCTTGCCTGGAGTCTCTGGTACATTGAGGGCGGTAACTAGAGGTGACCGTCCTCGATGCGAGAGATTGCGAGATTGAAAGATTGAGATACGGAGGAATGAACGCAGTTGTTGCATCATGTCGAATAAGAAGTACGAAGCGGTTGAAAGGTGGTAGAATCTACGAGTACGGCCGACTACGGCTGTGGTTGTTGCGTCATGTGGCGTGGCGCGGGCAGTTGGAAGCTAAGGCCTGAGATTCGCAGCGCTTGGCAAAACAAAAATATTTATGCTCGATATAGATTCGATAGGTAGACGCGGCCTGGCGCCTACCTATCGAATCTAGGGGACAGCGTATCGCGATGCCAGCGAATAAAATATTCGAGCCGACTGCCATGCGCCATGCGCAGCGTGGGATCTTAGATCTTAGCTTAGCTGGCCAATCCAAGGAATAGCGTTAGGTTAGGCTTACAGGACTCTGCGCTCCTCCTCCGCCGGAAACTGAAAGTTGTACAGAGGTTGAGCCCTCATAGAGGGACGGACTAGAATGACCGTCCATGTGAATACATTTGGGATTTTTGAATGAATTGTGTTGATGTTCGAATTGGATACTAATAACGCCGTTATGATTTTGTCTGATTATCCGTGATTGGTTTGGTGTCAGTTTGTTGTTGTTGGCATTGGCAATGGTGAACTGCCTTGAATACAGGATTTTGATAATTGTAAACCAAGTCTTTGTGGCTACCTTATTCTTTGTCTGGTCACGTGCTTGAATTGTTTTAGGACCTGATAAACATTTAGCAACGCTTGCATTCGTTGTGCGACATTGCAGGATGACACGCTCATAGAGACTGTTACATGGATCTTACTGAACTTCAACTTGGTTACATAGGTGCAGATAGTAACTTGGCGGATTGTACCTCCTGAAAATAATGTCATCCCAGTCTGCGCCCTTAAGCATGTAAGATATGAAGAAACCTGACGGACATTTAACAGTAAATACATGCGGTTATGTTGACTAGCATGCTGAGTCTGAACCTCTTTCGGATGCCAGGTGCTGGCAGGCAAGAAGTAATGGCTAATACCAAGTGTAGAGGCCTGTTAAAAGTTGTCATAGGCACGTATAAACAATTAAGCAGTGGCCACAACCACACTTTTTGAAGGAGTTACATTGGTGGTGCCGGCAGCCAGAAATGGAAGCAGTTGCTAATAACTGGTTTGTCCAAGTAGCTGCCTAGAAGCTGGTCCTTCTGGGCAGCTGAATATAAAAGCAGTTAAAGTCACTACAAGTTTTGTTCTGGGAACTGTCGGAAGCTGCTGGCGGTAGTCTAAACCTCGACTAGCATGCTGAGTCTGAACCTCTTTCGGATGCCAGGTGCTGGCAGGCAAGAAGTAATGGCTAATACCAAGGTAGTGTAGGGGCCTGTTAGAAGTTGTTGTAGGCACGTATAAACAATTAAGCAGGGGGGGGGGGGGTGGATGGGTGGGTGGGTGGGTGGGGGCCAAAAATGACACCAAACCAATCACGGATAATCAGACAAAATCATAACGGCGTTATTAGTATCCAATTCGAACATCAACACAATTCATTCAAAAATCCCAAATGTATTCACATGGACGGTCATTCTAGTTACCGTCCCTCTATGAGGGCTCAACCTCTGTACAACTTTCAGTTTCCGGCGGAGGAGGAGCGCAGAGTCCTGTAAGCCTAACCTAACGCTATTCCTTGGATTGGCCAGCTAAGCTAAGATCTAAGATCCCACGCTGCGCATGGCGCATGGCAGTCGGCTCGAATATTTTATTCGCTGGCATCGCGATACGCTGTCCCCTAGATTCGATAGGTAGGCGCCAGGCCGCGTCTACCTATCGAATCTATATCGAGCATAAATATTTTTGTTTTGCCAAGCGCTGCGAATCTCAGGCCTTAGCTTCCAACTGCCCGCGCCACGCCACATGACGCAACAACCACAGCCGTAGTCGGCCGTACTCGTAGATTCTACCACCTTTCAACCGCTTCGTACTTCTTACTCGACATGATGCAACAACTGCGTTCATTCCTCCGTATCTCAATCTTTCAATCTCGCAATCTCTCGCATCGAGGACGGTCACCTCTAGTTACCGCCCTCAATGTACCAGAGACTCCAGGCAAGACGAATAGCCGGAGCCTTGATCCCTAAGGGTTCGCGTCGACCTAGGCTTTCGTCTGAAGCCACCTGGCGATGCCACATTAGCGTTTCCGCCGAATGACAATTGCAGGCAGCTGAACAGTCGCTGTGTCAACATTTCATTTATTTTTTGCAACTCAACAACTCAACAACTCGCACCTTGGCTTCTACTACGACCAAAAGCCACCTGAACGGGGCGGTCACAGTAGTTTTTGCTTCAACGAACAGCCGTCATCCCCCACCTGGACGGGGATATAAGCTCGCACGTGTCAAGGATGTGGATTGTTACTTTCTTGGTTTTCTTGTCGTCGATGTGGTGAGAAAATCAATGAGTTATCAGTAAACGCGGACTTTGTTTTTCTCTACTTGACCTGAGGTGTTAGAAGCTTCCTTTTCCTCCCTCAGGATCGATTCATTGGCTGGCCACGATGATGTAACGGACTCTCAAGCTCCGTCCAAGATTCGTGTCCTTACCTCCGCGGGGTGCCGATCGTCGAAGGGGCTGACTCTGGGCAACTATTCGGCGGTCTACAAGAAGGATGCATGCATGGGAAACCTTGGCAACATGGCTTTCCACTACGCTACACTGAACGTGCTAGCGGACCTCGAGAAGGTTGTGTTCGTGTTCGACAAGGCTTTGCCGGTGGATGCCGCAATTGTGCCCACGGCCAATTTCATATATGGGCCTATCGCAGGTTATGCTAAAACTTTTGCGAACATGAAGATTCCAGAGGCGTCCATACTACTTGGAGCGGGAACACAGCCGAATCTATTGATGTCTCAGGGATGTGGCAATGCAAGACCCACGAGCGCAGTCCCGCTGTCGACGACTTGGGAGCTGTGCACTCCAGAGAGGTACGCTATCAGTGAGCAGTACAGCATAGATTTGAGGGCCGCTAGAGCTAATTTCAAGCACTGGACAGTAAGAGGGGACTTCACTAAGCGAGTGTTGGCTCTCCAAAATGTTTCCACTGAGGTATTGGGCTGCCCCAGCCTGATGATTTCACCAGATCCAAACCTCGGATTGATGCTACACCAGAAAGTCACCGATTTGAGATTGAATCGTGCTCCAAAATTCCTGATTACATTGCCTGGCAACCGGCTTTCGGTGGTGTGGAGAAAGTACTTCACTGACCTCATGGAGTTGTTCCCTGGAAGCTGCTTTATTTTGCAAGACCCTATGGACTTCGGTGTAGTCAGAGGTACTCAGTACTGTGCTCGAGTTTTTGGAGATGTGGAGGAGTGGCAACAGTTTGCCAAGGGCTTTGATGCCGTTTTGGGTACTAGAATACATGGTGCTATGGTAGCTCTATCTGTTGGTGTGCCAGTGTTCGTGATTGCACCTGATTTTCGAATTGCTGAGTTGGCACAAACCATGAGATTGCCATACCGAACCATTTACGATGTGGAAAGCTTGCTTGCATCTAAGTCTTTGTACGATTTGCTTCTTGAGAGTTCTGATCATTGGTTGCGCTTCGACCAAAGGCGCCAGGAGTTTGCAAGAAAATATGTCCACTTGTTGCGAGATGTTGGTATACCCCCTAGCAAGTCATTGCTTGGCATTGCTAGGTTAGTGGCCCGTAGCAAGTAGAAGTGATTATTTGTAGTGGAATAAGAGATCCTGTCTGATCACATCATGGTGCATACCTCTATGCACCGGTGTTGGTCTCATGACCGTTGGGGAAGTGTGAAACATGGAAAGTCTTCATCATCACTGCAAGAAAGCCTTGCCACCAATGGCTGTCCAATACCATCCGGGAGTGCGGCGGATGAGGTTAGAGCAGCTGCAAGGTACATGGGTGTGGGTTAGAGCAGCTGCAAGGTTAGGCACTCTGTAGATGCAAAATAGCTGTAAACCTGCTCTCTTCTTCTTTGTTGTGCTTGTTACCTCCTCATCTTTGGCAAGCTCAGCTTCATTGCCAAGCGCAGCCTGGGTCAAGCTATTGCCACATGCTCCATGACACCAATTGCCATCTCAATACTCAATCAAGTCCCACCATGTCCTGTTAAAGCATCCTAGACGGAAGCACCTACACATAGCATATGGGAATTGTTGTCTTGTTGGAATTATGCACAAAACATATTATATCAGCAAAGTAGCCAGGAATTGAGTGTGTCAGTCGGCTTGTTAGGCATCAATATGGTAGTCAAGTAGCTACTTATACATGTGGATGAGTAGTTTGTCAGCTGGCTACATGAGCGGGTGCATGGACAAGCAATGGAAAGCAGTCTAAATACGGTTGAAGGACCAGCAATGGAGGGGAGGCTCTAGGGGCAGAGGCAAGGACAAGTTAGCAATGGAGGGTATGCTATATCAGAGGGGATCACCTGAGAGTCAAGCAATTGAGAGGCGGCTACAAGAGCTAAGGCAGGGACCTGCAAGCCGCGGCAGGTTATCTGAGCAGGGGACAAGCTCTCTCTTTAGAGCATTCCCATGCATGACAATACATGTATGACTAACAGCGTACTACTTTTTTGGCTGACGGAACTTTATCAAAATAATGCAATTCCATGAACAAGCAAGGTGAAAGATGTATCCTACCTTTCAATGGTTTGGCCTGCAACCTTTGGGAGGCACCAAGGTCCAGGCCCACCTAGTGAGGAGATAAGTTTAATAGGACAAGCTCAGTGCAGTATGACTCATGCACTGCTGTATTGTGCTTCATAGCTCACAGGTGTCTACTAGCCTATAGGCTTAAGTCCTCTACTAAGTATCTATCAGGGTGTAATATGAATGTATACAATAGTGAGATGTTTTGAATGATGAGAAGAGCTATGTAAGATGTTCTAATACAGGAGATGAACACAAAGAGATGACACGAGTGAGATGCAATAATTTTCAGGGGTAAGGGTAAACTGAGTGAGATGAGCTGCACTACAACTTAAAGCGTTCTTTTCACCCTTCTCTCCAGAATCCCCTCCCCCCCCCCCCCCCCAACACACACACACAAAGTACTTATGGAGAGTCTGATCTATTACACTACAATTCATGTGCAGATGGCATATCATTAGGCTAAGCAGCAGCTCGACATATCGTGTGATAATGTACGGACATTGAGTGCTATCAGTTTAATAAGCCTTACCTATCCAATAAGGTGTGTGACCACCTTGTTGACATCATTTCCAGCAGTCCCACATGCCACAGATCTCTCGCTCCCTTCGCTTTTCCATGAGGGCAACTGGCATTGCTTCCCAGAAATATCAGCCTTCACAGAGGACAGAAACACAAGTGATCGTAGAGCAAATTTGAATGTATGGCACTGTAACTAACTTGCATAAATGACAAATCACAGATGTAAATTGAGTGGCCCTAAAATACCGGGAAATACAATTATTATTACTACATTATCAATGCATGGACATGGTAATGCATGAACATGATTATTATTATTATTATTGTTTATCCGTGTTAAGTCTGAAATTGGAATCGTTGTATGGAGAGATTGGATCAAATACATGTGTTTGACCCTGTTTGACAGTAATGTTTGGATTTAATTTATTGTATTACTGTATGCATGTATGTTATGTAAGGTACGCCTTGAGTAAAGGGACTTGGCCAACCGTGAGTAAAGGGACGTGGCCAACCGTGAGATGAAGGGTTAACAAGAGAAATCACTGAAGAATTGAACCCCAAATCATTGTTTCACGATTTGGCCCTAATTTTGTGCTACAAGTTTTTTTATTGATGAGTTGTCAATGTAATCAACTTCAAGTATGCGGTATTAGTCGGAAATTACCAATATTATGTACCAGAATGGTAGGCGTGAAGTCGAGCACCAGAAAATATGTCACAAGCAACATTGGAGTTGGGTTGTCCTAGTTTCCTAGGCATATCTTTGACCTATATTTGCATGTATTATGTAACAAGGTACGTAGCCGAGTTCAAGTTCACTTAAATGGTATGATGGTATCCGGTTCTCTTAAGTAGGTTGTGGTACATCCCATTTTAACTCCACCAGCAATAAGAGTACCTCTCGTTCTGGCAGAACATGCAGGTGTCGTGATACGTTTTTTGACGGTAGAAGAGTGATAGAAGATGAAATGCATTTCATGTTAGAATGTCCTTTATACGCCGAGGATAGAGACATTATGTTTGAGAAACTGAAAATTGAACCTGAATTGGTTGATTCAGACTCCAACATGAAGCTGGTCATGAATCCTACTACCTTTGAAGGATGGAAATACCTAATTCATTTTTTTAAAAAATGCGATAAGAAACGCACAATTGAATTATCATCCCATATGAGATGATAATTTGATTATATTGTAGAATAAAAATTACAACTGTAGCACGAACTCAGCGCCCCCTTCGGTAAAACGATTGTTTGGGGTTCAGTTTATCTGTGCTTTTTCTTTGTAGCCCCTCCTGCCACGTTTGGGCAAGTCCCTTTAGCCTATTTGGCCTACCCCTGGACTGTAATATATATACACATAACTCCGCCAGCAGACGGTGAGCTAATTATATCCCTTTGATCCACGGTAAGTATAATAATATATTACAGGTTTATGTGGGTATATAGGGAGCAGCACGGAGCCGACTCGAAACATATTGCAATCCAATCCAATCCAATCTGTTTGAAGGGCGGGGTTACACATTCCTAGCATCAAGTATCTCTTGGTATACGTGTGGGAAGATAGTGAGCAACACGGAATCAGCTACAAAATTATAGCAATCCAATCCAATCCGTTTTAAGGGGGGTTACACATTTCTTGCATCTGGTGAGTAGATCAGCCTAGAAGGTAAACATATAATATAATATAGTTGGCTCATGAAATGTATATATGCTGGAGTTGCTCTACATATTGTTTGCCATGCCTGCAATCTAAACACATCACTCCAACTTTGTCGATCACCAGACTAAGCACCTGCCTCAAATTTAACACATAACTTGAGCTATATTGCAATTAAGTAACTGATTAAGCAATCAATTAGGGTTTAGTGTTTATCGTTTAGGCAATGGGTGAGGGTGAGGGGGTGAGGGTGAGGTTGAAAAAAATCTCGGCCTTCACAGGGGAATCCTTAGGGGACAGCAACACAAGTGAACTAACTTGCGCATATGAACGTAGATTTTAGAGGAAATTTGAGTGTATGGCACTGTAACTAACTTGTATACACATATGATTGGTGAAGGATTGCGCAAATACCTTCCCTCTATTGAATTGTCTTCGTGCAAAGAGCATCTCGTCATGTTATCCTTGTCTGCAGCCTGCAACCTAAACGGATCAATGTGTAAGGGAATGGGCAAAAGCATGGGCATGGCATGGCGGGGTTTCAAGCGAGTAACAAAGTAAGATCTAGATATAGGTGCGGCGAAGCTTCTAGGAGGCAAGATAACTAAGTCCGCGTGAGCAATATGAGCATTTTCGGGGGTTAAGGGGGATGAAAGACGTGAAGATCTTGCAGGCAGACCTCTCTGACATCTGATCACAATAGTGATGAATGGGATTGATTGGTGTCTTTGTATTATCGAGTAGCATGCTTGGAATGTTTCAACTATAGGTCATCAGCAACAGCTTGCGCAAAGAGCAATGCCATGACTGCGATTATATTGCTAGTTTGAAATGCGTGCTAGCAGACACTATTGTGTTGGTCCTGCTGATTAAAACGCCAATGGAAGGGGTGTCGCCCCTCACTTGGTGCCTTGGGTGTGTGCATGCAGTTGCAGAACGCGGTAGATTCTATCAAGCTTTGCTGTGACAGGCCAGGGATGTCAGAATATCCATGTTGGACTGCCGTTGATGTGTGTATCGCTTTTGTTAAGCAATTAATCGCTATATCGCTAGTGACAAAATATCTGATGTAAATTGAGTGGCCCTAAAAATACCGGGAAATACAATTATTATTACTACATTATCAATGCATGGATATGGTAATGCACGAACATGATTATTATCTTTATTTATCCGTGTTAAGTCTAAAATTGGAATTGTTGTACGGAGAGATTGGATCAAATACATGTGTTTGACCCCGGTTTGACAGTAATGTTTTGATTTAATTTATAATATTACTGTATGCATGTATGGTACAGTCCAAGGGTAAGCCAAATAGGTTAGAGTAAAGGGACTTGGCCAACCGTGAGATGAAAGGCTAACAAGAGAAACCACTGATGAACTGAACCCCAAATCATTGTTTCAACGACTTGGGCCCTGACTTTGTGCTACAAGTTTTTTACTGATGATGACCGTGAGCCGCCAATGTAATCAACTTCAAGTATGCGGTATTAGTCGAAATTAAGAATATCATGTACGCGGCGGAGGAGGCCGCGGTAGGCGTGAAGACCAGCACCAGAAAATATGTCACAAGCAACATTGGAGTTTGGGTTGTCCCTAGTTTCCTAGGCATACCTTTAAACCTATATTTGCATGTATTATGTAACAAGGTATGTAACTGAGTTCAAGTTCACTTAGAAGTATGATGGTATCGGTTCTAAGTAGGGTTGTGGTACATCCCATGTTAACTCCACTTTTTTTCCACGTATGTATATTACAGTCCAAGGGTAGGCCAAATAGGCTAAGGGGCTTGCCCAAACGTGGCAGGAGGGGCTACAAAGAAAAAGCATTGATGAACTGAACCCCAAACAATCGTTTTACCGACGGGGGCCCTGAGTTCGTGCTACAGCTTTAATTTTAATTCTACAATAGAATCAAATTATCATCTCATATGGGATGATAATTCAATTGTGCGTTTCTTATCACATTTTTTAATAACATGTATAAGGTATTTCCACCCTTCAAAGGTAGTAGGATTCATGACCACCTTCATGCTGGAGTCTTTATCAACCAATTCAGGTTCAATTTTCAGTTTCTCAAACATAATGTCTCCGCGTATAAAGGACATTCTAACATGAAATGCATTTCATCTTCTATCACTCTTCTACCGTCAAACACCATATCACAGCACTCGCATGTTTTGCCAGAACGAGAGGTACTCCTATCAGATTCAACTTTCAAATTGTGAGCTCGAAGACATAGTATAATAGTATCTTCCGGTTACGTGGGTAGATAATGAGCGGCACGGAGCTAGCTTGAAACATAATGCAATCCAATCCAATCTGTTTAAAGGGTGGTTACACATTCCCAGCATCTGGTACCTATTGGTATTGTGTGGGGTGAGGTGAGGGTGAGGGTGAGGGTGAGGCGTGAGGGTGAGGGTGAGGGTGAGGTGACGAGGTGTGAAAGGACATATCTAACATGAAATGCATTTCATCTTCTATCACTCTTCTACCGTCAAACACCATATCACAGCACTCGCATGTTTTGCCAGAACGAGAGGTACTCCTATCAGATTCAACTTTCAAATTGTGAGCTCGAAGACATAGCTATAATAGTATCTTCCGGGTTTACGTGGGAAAGATAATGAGCGGCACGGAGCCAGCTTGAAACATAATGCAAATCCAATCCAATCTGTTTAAAGGGTGGTTACACCATTCCCAGCATCTGTACCTATTGGTATTGTGTGGAGTGAGAGGGTGGAGGGTGAGGGTGAGGTGAGGTGAGGGTGAGGGTGAGGGTGAGGTTTTGAGGTGAGGGTGAGGGTGAGGGTGAGGGTGAGGGTGAGGGTGGGGTGAGGGTGAATGGGTGAGGGTGAGGTGAGGGTGAGGGTGAGGGTGAGGGTGAGGGGTGAGGGTAGCGGGTGAGGGTTTGAGGGTGAGTGGAGGTAGTAGGGTGTAGGGTGAGGGGTGAGGGTGAGGGTAAGGTGAGGGTGAGGGTGGAGGGTGAGGGTGAGGGCTGAGGGTGAGGCGTGAGGGTGAGGGTGAGGTGAGGGTGAGGTGAGGTTAGGGGTGAGGGTGAGGGTGAGGGTGAGGTGTGAGGTGAGGGTGAGGGTGAGCGGGTGGTGAGGGTGAGGGTGCGAGTGAGGGTGAGGGTGAGGGTAGGGTGAGGGTGCGGTGAGGTGAGGGTGAGGGTGAGGGTGAGCGTGAGGCGTCGAGGTGAGTTTAGTGAGTGAGTGAAGTGGTGAGGGTGAGGAGCGTGGGTGAGGTGAGGGTGAGGGTGCAGGGTGAGGGGGTGAGGGTGCGGTCACTCCGGGTGCGTGCGGGGTGCGGGGTGCGGGTGCGGGTGCGGGTGCGGGTGCGGGTGCGGGTGCGGTGCGGGTGCGGCGCTGCGGGGTGCGCGGGCGCGGGTGCGGGTGCGGGTGCGGGTGCGGGTGCGGGGTGCGGGCGGCGGGTGCGGGTGCGGTGCGGTGCGGGTGCGCCGGTGCGGGTGCGCGGGTGCGCGGGTGCGGGTTGCGGGTGCGGGTGCGGGTGCGGGTGGGTGCGGGTGCGGTGCGGTGCGGGTGCGGGTGCGGTTTCGGTGGGATGGTGCGGGTGGCGGATTTCGTGCGGGTGCGGGTGCGGGTGCGGGTGCGGGTGCGGGTGCAGGGTGCGGTAGAGGGTGAGGGTGAGGGTACTCCTCCTCCTCCTCCTCCTCCTAAACTCCTCCTCCTCCTCCTAAACTCCTAAACTCCTCCTCCTCCTACTAAACTCCTCCTCCTCTCCTAAACTCCTCTCCGCTTCCTCCTACCTCCTCCTCCTCCTCTCCTCCTCCTTAAACTCCTACTCCACTCTCTCTCCTCCTACTAATATTCTCTCCTCTCCTCCTCCTCCTACTCCTCTCCCTACTCCTACTCCAACTCCTACACTCTCCTCTACTCCTCCTCCTACTCCTACTACTGCTACACTCCTCTACTCCTGCTAATTACTCTCTACTCCTCCTCCAACTCCTCTCCTCCCTCCTCCTCCTACTCCTCCCTCTATACTACTCACTCCTACGCTATCCTACTAACTTCTACCTACTACCTACCTTACTACTACTTACTAACTCCTCCTACTACAACACTGCCTCCTACCTACTCCTCTCCTCTACTCTCCTCTACTCTACACTACTACCTCCCTACTACCACTCCTACCACTCCTACTACCACTCCTTACTTCCTACTACTTTCCTACTCCTACTCCTACCTACTCCTACTCCTACTCCTACTCACTACTCCTACTACTCACTACTCCTACTCCTAACTCCTCCTACTCCACTCCTACTCCTACTCCTACTCCTACTCCTACTCCTACCCTACTCCTACTCCTACTCCTACTCCTACTCCTACTCCTACTCCTACTCCTACTCCTACTCCTACCTCCTACTCTACTACTCCTACTCCTACTCCTACTCCTACTCCTACTCCTACTCCTACTCCTACTCCTACTCCTACTCCTACTCCTACTCCTACTCCTACTCCTACTCCTACTCCTACTCCTACTCCTACTCCTACTCCTACTCCTACTCCTACTCCTACTCCTACTCCTACTCCTACTCCTACTCCTACTCCTACTCCTACTCCTACTCCTTACTCCTACTCCTACTCCTACTCCTACTCCTACTCCTACTCCTACTAGTACTATCCTACTCCTAGCTCCCTACTCCTACTCCTATCTCCTATCTCTACTTTTCCTACTCACTCTCCTATCCACTCTACTAGTAGTACTTCTACTCCTACTCCTACTCTACTCCTACTAGTACTCCTACTCCTACTACCTACTCCTACTCCTACTCTACTGCTAAAGGGTACTCCCTCCTCCTCCTCCTCCTAAACTCCTCCTCTCTTAAGTAAAGTAAACTCCTCCTCCTCCTCCTAAACTCCTCCTCCTCCTCCTACTCCTCTAGTACTCCAGTAAACTCCTACCTCCACTCCTCTCCTACTCCTCCTACTCCTCCTCCATTCCTACTCCCTCTACTCCTACCTACCTCCTCTTACTCCTCCTCCTACTACTGCTACCACTAGTACTCCTACTCCTCCTCCTCCTACTACTACTACTCCTACTCCTACTGCTACTCCTGCTAATACTACTCTGACTCCTACTCCTCCTCCTCCAACTCCTCCTCCTCCTCCACCTCCTCCTCCTCCTACTACTACTACTCCTACTACTCCTACTATTCGTACTATCCTACTAGAGTTAGTACTAGGAGTTCCTAATACTAGGAGGAGAATTTACTACTTCTACTACTACTACTACTACTACCTATTCCTCCTCCTTACTCCTCCTCTTCCACCTCCTCCTCCTACTCCTACTCTCCTCCTCCTCCCTCCTCCTCCTCCTCCTCCTACTACTACTACTACTACTACTACTACTACTACTACTACTAGGAGTACTACTACACTACTACTACTACTACAGAGTACTACTACTACTACTACTACTACTAGGTACTACTACTACTAGGAGTACTACTACTAGGAGTTACTACTACTACTACTACTAAGAGAGTAAGGAGTACTGCTACTACTACTACTTTTACTCCTACTCCTAGGAGGTAGGATACTCCTTAGGAGTTCTACTCCTACTCCTACTCCTACTCCTACTCCTAGGAGTAGAGTTAGGAGTAGGAGTAGGAGTAGTAGGAGTAGGAGTAGGAGTAGGAGTAGGAGTAGGAGTAGGAGTAGGAGTAGGAGTAGGAGTAGGAGTAGGAAGTAGGGAGTTAGGAGTAGGAGTAGGAGTAGGAGTAGGAGTAGGAGTAGAGTAGGAGTAGGAGTAGGATAGGAGTAGGAGTAGGAGTAGGAGTAGGAGTAGAGTGGGTAGTAGGAGGGAGTAGTAGTAGTAGGGTAGTGGAGTAGTAGGAGTGTAGTAGGAGTGGTAGAAGTAGGAGTGGTAGGAGTAGGAGTAGGAGAGGAGTGGAGTAGGAGTGGCAGTAGTAGAGTAGTAGTAGTAGGATGGTAGTAGGAGTGGTAGTAGTGAGGTAGTAGAGTAGGAGGAGGAGGTGGAGGAGGAGGAGTAGGAGGAGGAATAGTAGTAGTAGTAGTAGTAGTAGAAGTAGTAGAAGTAGTATTAGGAGTAGTAAAAGTAGGATAGTACGAATAGTAGGAGTAGTAGGAGTAGTAGTAGTAGTAGGAGAGGTGGAGGAGGAGGAGGGAGTTGGAGAGGAGGAGGAGTAGGAGTCAGAGTAGTATTAGCAGGGTAGCAGTAGGAGTAGGAGTAGTAGTAGTAGTAGGTAGGAGGAGGAGGAGTAGGAGTACTAGTGGTAGCAGTAGTAGGAGGAGGAGTAAGAGGAGGTAGGAGGAGTAGAGGGAGTAGGAGGAGTTGGAGGAGTAGGAGGAGTAAGAGGAGTAGGAGGAGTAGGAGGAGGAGTAGGAGTAGGAGGAGTTGGAGTAGGAGTTTAGGAGGAGGAGGAGGAGGAGGAGGAGGAGGAGTAGGAGGAGGAGGAGGAGTTTAGGAGGAGGAGGAGGAGTTTAGGAGGAGGAGGAGGAGTTTAGGAGTTTAGGAGGAGGAGGAGGAGTTTAGGAGGAGGAGGAGGAGGAGGAGTACCCTCACCCTCACCCTCACCCGCACCCGCACCCGCACCCGCACCGCACCCGCACCCGCACCCGCACCCGCACCCGCACCCGCACCCGCACCCGCAAACCCGCACCCACCGCACCCGCACCGCACCCGCACCGCACCCGCACCCGCACCGCACCCGCACCCGCACCCGCACCCGCACCCGCACCCGCACCCGCACCCGCACCCGCACCCGCACCCGCGCACCCGCACCCGCGCACCCGCACCGCGCACCCGCACCCGCACCCGCGACCCGCCACCCGCACCCGCACCCGCACCCCGCACCCGCACCCGCACCCGCACCTGCACCCGCACCCGCACCGCACCCGCACCCGCACCCGCACCCGCACCCGCACACCCGCACCCGCACCCGCACCCGCACCCGCACCCGCACCCGCACCCGCACCCCGCACCCGCCCCTCACCCTCACCCTCACCCTCACCCTCACCCTCACCCTCACCCTCACCCTCACCCTCACCCTCACCCTCACCCTCACCCTCACCCTCACCTCACCCTCACCCCTCACCCTCACCCTCACCTTACCCTCACCCTCACCCTCACCCTCACCCTCACCCTCACCCTCACCCTCACCCTCACCCATCACCCTCACCTCACCCTCACCCTCACCCTCACCCTTCACCCTCACCCTCACCCACACCTCACCCCCCTCACCCTCACCCTCACCCTCACCCTCACCCTCACCCTCACCCTCACCCTCACCCTCACCCTCACCCTCACCCTCACCTCACCTCACCCTCACCCTCCTCCCTCACCCTCACACCCTCACCCTCACCTCACCCTCACCCACACGGTACCAGATGCTGGGAATGTGTAACCACCCTTTAAACAGATTGGATTGGATTGCATTATGTTTCAAGCTGGCTCCGTGCCGCTCATTATCTTCCCACGTAAACCCGGAAGATACTATTATACTATGTCTTCGAGCTCACAATTTGAAAGTTGAATCTGATAGGAGTACCTCTCGTTCTGGCAAAACATGCGAGTGCTGTGATATGGTGTTTGACGGTAGAAGAGTGATAGAAGATGAAATGCATTTCATGTTAGAATGTCCTTTCACCTCACCCTCACCCTCACCCTCACCCTCACCCTCACCCTCACCCTCACCCTCACCCTCACCCTCACCCTCACCCTCACCCCACACAATACCAATAGGTACCAGATGCTGGGAATGTGTAACCACCCTTTAAACAGATTGGATTGGATTGCATTATGTTTCAAGCTAGCTCCGTGCCGCTCATTATCTACCCACGTAAACCCGGAAGATACTATTATACTATGTCTTCGAGCTCACAATTTGAAAGTTGAATCTGATAGGAGTACCTCTCGTTCTGGCAAAACATGCGAGTGCTGTGATATGGTGTTTGACGGTAGAAGAGTGATAGAAGATGAAATGCATTTCATGTTAGAATGTCCTTTATACGCGGAGACATTATGTTTGAGAAACTGAAAATTGAACCTGAATTGGTTGATAAAGACTCCAGCATGAAGCTGGTCATGAATCCTACTACCTTTGAAGGGTGGAAATACCTTATACATGTTATTAAAAAATGTGATAAGAAACGCACAATTGAATTATCATCCCATATGAGATGATAATTTGATTCTATTGTAGAATTAAAATTAAAGCTGTAGCACGAACTCAGGGCCCCCGTCGGTAAAACGATTGTTTGGGGTTCAGTTCATCAATGCTTTTTCTTTGTAGCCCCTCCTGCCACGTTTGGGCAAGCCCCTTAGCCTATTTGGCCTACCCTTGGACTGTAATATACATACGTGGAAAAAAAGTGGAGTTAACATGGGATGTACCACAACCTACTTAGAACCGGATACCATCATACCTTCTAAGTGAACTTGAACTCAGTTACATACCTTGTTACATAATACATGCAAATATAGGTTAAAGGTATGCCTAGGAAACTAGGACAACCCAACTCCAATGTTGCTTGTGACATATTTTCTGGTGCTGGTCTTCACGCCTACCGCGGCCTCCTCCGCCGGTACATGATATTCTTAATTTCCGACTAATACCGCATACTTGAAGTTGATTACATTGGCGGCTCAGGGTCATCATCAGTAAAAAACTTGTAGCACAAAGTCAGGGCCCAAGTCGTTGAAACAATGATTTGGGGTTCAGTTCATCAGTGGTTTCTCTTGTTAGCCTTTCATCTCACGGTTGGCCAAGTCCCTTTACTCTAACCTATTTGGCTTACCCTTGGACTGTACCATACATGCATACAGTAATATTATAAATTAAATCAAAACATTACTGTCAAACCGGGGTCAAACACATGTATTTGATCCAATCTCTCCGTACAACAATTCCAATTTTAGACTTAACACGGATAAATAAAGATAATAATCATGTTCGTGCATTACCATATCCATGCATTGATAATGTAGTAATAATAATTGTATTTCCCGGTATTTTAGGGCCACTCAATTTACATCAGATATTTGTCACTAGCGATATAGCGATTAATTGCTTAACAAAAGCGATACACACATCAACGGCAGTCCAACATGGATATTCTGACATCCCTGGCCTGTCACTGCAAAGCTTGATAGAATCTACCGCGTTCTGCAACTGCATGCACACACCCAAGGCACCAAGTGAGGGGCGACACCCCTTCCATTGGCGTTTTAATCAGCAGGACCAACACAATAGTGTCTGCTAGCACGCATTTCAAACTAGCAATATAATCGCAGTCATGGCATTGCTCTTTGCGCAAGCTGTTGCTGATGACCTATAGTTGAAACATTCCAAGCATGCTACTCGATAATACAAAGACACCAATCAATCCCATTCATCACTATTGTGATCAGATGTCAGAGAGGTCTGCCTGCAAGATCTTCACGTCTTTCATCCCCCTTAACCCCCGAAAATGCTCATATTGCTCACCGCGACTTAGTTATCTTGCCTCCTAGAAGCTTCGCCGCACCTATATCTAGATCTTACTTTGTTACTCGCTTGAAACCCCGCCATGCCCATGCCCATGCTTTTGCCCATTCCCTTACACATTGATCCGTTTAGGTTGCAGGCTGCATACAAGGATAACATGACGAGATGCTCTTTGCACGAAGACAATTCAATAGAGGGAAGGTATTTGCGCAATCCTTCACCAATCATATGTGTATACAAGTTAGTTACAGTGCCATGCACTCAAATTTCCTCTAAAATCTACGTTCATATGCGCAAGTTAGTTCACTTGTGTTGCTGTCCCCTAAGGATTCCCCTGTGAAGGCCGAGATTTTTTTCAACCTCACCCTCACCCCCTCACCCTCACCCATTGCCTAAACGATAAACACTAAACCCTAATTGATTGCTTAATCAGTTACTTAATTGCAATATAGCTCAAGTTATGTGTTAAATTTGAGGCAGGTGCTTAGTCTGGTGATCGACAAAGTTGGAGTGATGTGTTTAGATTGCAGGCATGGCAAACAATATGTAGAGCAACTCCAGCATATATACATTTCATGAGCCAACTATATTATATTATATGTTTACCTTCTAGGCTGATCTACTCACCAGATGCAAGAAATGTGTAACCCCCCTTAAAACGGATTGGATTGGATTGCTATAATTTTGTAGCTGATTCCGTGTTGCTCACTATCTTCCCACACGTATACCAAGAGATACTTGATGCTAGGAATGTGTAACCCCGCCCTTCAAACAGATTGGATTGGATTGGATTGCAATATGTTTCGAGTCGGCTCCGTGCTGCTCCCTATATACCCACATAAACCTGTAATATATTATTATACTTACCGTGGATCAAAGGGATATAATTAGCTCACCGTCTGCTGGCGGAGTTATGTGTATATATATTACAGTCCAGGGGTAGGCCAAATAGGCTAAAGGGACTTGCCCAAACGTGGCAGGAGGGCTACAAAGAAAAAGCACAGATAAAACTGAACCCCAAACAATCGTTTTACCGAAGGGGGCGCTGAGTTCGTGCTACAGTTGTAATTTTTATTCTACAATATAATCAAATTATCATCTCATATGGGATGATAATTCAATTGTGCGTTTCTTATCGCATTTTTTAAAAAAAATGAATTAGGTATTTCCATCCTTCAAAGGTAGTAGGATTCATGACCAGCTTCATGTTGGAGTCTGAATCAACCAATTCAGGTTCAATTTTTCAGTTTCTCAAACATAATGTCTCTATCCTCGGCGTTATAAAGGACATTCTAACATGAAATGCATTTCATCTTCTATCACTCTTCTACCGTCAAAAAACGTATCACGACACCTGCATGTTCTGCCAGAACGAGAGGTACTCTTATTGCTGGTGGAGTTAAAATGGGATGTACCACAACCTACTTAAGAGAACCGGATACCATCATACCATTTAAGTGAACTTGAACTCGGCTACGTACCTTGTTACATAATACATGCAAATATAGGTCAAAGATATGCCTAGGAAACTAGGACAACCCAACTCCAATGTTGCTTGTGACATATTTTCTGGTGCTCGACTTCACGCCTACCATTCTGGTACATAATATTGGTAATTTCCGACTAATACCGCATACTTGAAGTTGATTACATTGACAACTCATCAATAAAAAAAACTTGTAGCACAAAATTAGGGCCCAAATCGTGAAACAATGATTTGGGGTTCAATTCTTCAGTGATTTCTCTTGTTAACCCTTCATCTCACGGTTGGCCACGTCCCTTTACTCACGGTTGGCCAAGTCCCTTTACTCAAGGCGTACCTTACATAACATACATGCATACAGTAATACAATAAATTAAATCCAAACATTACTGTCAAACCAGGGTCAAACACATGTATTTGATCCAATCTCTCCATACAACGATTCCAATTTCAGACTTAACACGGATAAACAATAATAATAATAATAATCATGTTCATGCATTACCATGTCCATGCATTGATAATGTAGTAATAATAATTGTATTTCCCGGTATTTTAGGGCCCACTCAATTTACATCTGTGATTTGTCATTTATGCAAGTTAGTTACAGTGCCATACATTCAAATTTGCTCTACGATCACTTGTGTTTCTGTCCTCTGTGAAGGCTGATATTTCTGGGAAGCAATGCCAGTTGCCCTCATGGAAAAGCGAAGGGAGCGAGAGATCTGTGGCATGTGGGACTGCTGGAAATGATGTCAACAAGGTGGTCACACACCTTATTGGATAGGTAAGGCTTATTAAACTGATAGCACTCAATGTCCGTACATTATCACACGATATGTCGAGCTGCTGCTTAGCCTAATGATATGCCATTCTGCACATGAATTGTAGTGTAATAGATCAGACTCTCCATAAGTACTTTGTGTGTGTGTGTTGTGTTGGGGGGGCGGGGGGGGGGGGAGGGGATTCTGGAGAGAAGGGTGAAAAGAACGCTTTAAGTTGTAGTGCAGCTCATCTCACTCAGTTTACCCTTACCCCTGAAAATTATTGCATCTCACTCGTGTCATCTCTTTGTGTTCATCTCCTGTATTAGAACATCTTACATAGCTCTTCTCATCATTCAAAATCTCACTATTGTATACATTAATATTACACCCTGATAGATACTTAGTAGAGGACTTAAGCCTATAGGCTAGTAGACACCTGTGAGCTATGAAGCGACAATACAGCCAGTGCATGAGTCATACTGCACTGAGCTTGTCCTATTAAACTTATCTCCTCACTAGGTGGGCCTGGACCTTGGTGCCTCCCAAAGGTTGCAGGCCAAACCATTGAAAGGTAGGATACATCTTTCACCTTGCTTGTTCATGGAATTGCATTATTTTGATAAAGTTCCGTCAGCCAAAAAGTAGTACGCTGTTAGTCATACATGTATTGTCATGCATGGAATGCTCTAAAGAGAGAGCTTGTCCCCTGCTCAGATAACCTGCCGCGGCTTGCAGGTCCCTGCCTTAGCTCTTGTAGCCGCCTCTCAATTGCTTGACTCTCAGGTGATCCCCTCTGATATAGCATACCCTCCATTGCTAACTTGTCCTTGCCTCTGCCCCTAGAGCCTCCCCTCCATTGCTGGTCCTTCAACCCGTATTTAGGACTGCTTTCCATTGCTTGATCCATGCACCCGCTCATGTAGCCAGCTGACAAACTATCATCCACAATGCTATAAGTAGCTACTTGACTACCATATTTGATGCCTAACAAGCCGACTTGACACACTCAATTCCTGGCTACTTTGCTGATATAATATGTTTTGTGCATATTCCAACAAGAACAACAATTCCCATATGCCTATGTGTAGGTGCTTCCGTCTAGGATGCCTTTAACAGGACATGGTGGGACTTGATTGAGTATTGAGATGGCATTGGTGTCATGGAGCATGTGGGCAATAGCTTGACCCAGGCTGCGCTTGGCATGAAGCTGAGCTTGCCAAAGATGAGGAGGTAACAAGCACAACAAAGAAGAAGAGAGCAGGTTTACAGCTATTTTGCATCTACAGAGTGCCTAACCTTGCAGCTGCTCTAACCCACACCCATGTACCTTGCAGCTGCTCTAACCTCATCCGCCGCACTCCCGGATGGTATTGGACAGCCATTGGTGGCAAGGCTTTCTTGCAGTGATGATGAAAGACTTTCCATGTTTCACACTTCCCCAACGGTCATGAGACCAACACCGGTGCATAGAGGTATGCACCATTGATGTGATCAGCACAGGATCTCTTATTCCACTACAAATAATCACTTCTACTTGCTACGGCCACTAACCTAGCAATGCCAAGCAATGACTTGCTAGGGGTATACCAACATCTCGCAACAAGTGGACATATTTTCTTGCAAACTCCTGGCGCCTTTTGGTCGAAGCGCAACCCAATGATCAGAACTCTCAAGAAGCAAATCGTACAAAGACTTAGATGCAAGCAAGCTTTCCACATCGTAAATGGTTCGGTATGGCAAATCTCATGGTTTGTGCCAACTCAGCAATTCGAAAATCAGGTGCAATCACGAACACTGGCACACCAACAGATAGAGCTACCATAGCACCATGTATTCTAGTACCCAAAACGGGCATCAAAAGCCCTTGGCAAACTGTTGCCACTCCTCCACATCTCCAAAAACTCGAGCACAGTACTGAGTACCTCTGACTACACCGAAGTCCATAGGGTCTTGCAAAATAAAGCAGCTTCCAGGGAACAACTCCATGAGGTCAGTGAAGTACTTTCTCCACACCACCGAAAGCCGGTTGCCAGGCAATGTAATCAGGAATTTTGGAGCACGATTCAATCTTCAAATCGGTGACTTTCTGGTGTAGCATCAATCCGAGGTTTGGATCTGGTGAAATCATCAGGCTGGGCAGCCCAATACCTCCAGTGGAAAACATTTTGGAGAGCCAACACTCGCTTAGTGAAGTCCCCTCTTAACTGTCCAGTGCTTTGAAAATTAGCTCTCAGCGGCCCTCAAAATCTATTGCTGTACTGCTCACTGATAGCGTACCTCTCTGGAGTGCACAGCTCCCAAGTCGTCGACAGCGGGGACTGCGCTCGTGGGTCTTGCGTTTGCCACATCCCTGAGACATCAATAGATTCGGCTGTGTTCCCGCTCCAAGTAGTATGGACGCCTCTGGAATTCTTCATGTTCGCAAAGTTTTAGCATAACCTGCGATAGGCCCATATATGAAATTGGCCGTGGGCACAATGTGCGGCATCCACCGGCCAAAGCCTTGTCGAACACGAACACAACCTTCTCGAGGTCCGCTAGCACGTTCAGTGTAGCGTAGTGGAAAGCCATGTTGCCAAGGTTTCCCATGCATGCATCCTTCTTGTAGACCGCCGAATAGTTGCCCAGAGTCAGCCCCTTCGACGATCGGCACCCGCGCGGAGGTAAGGACATGAATCTTGGACGGAGCTTGAGAGTCCGTTACATCATCGTGGCCAGCCAATGAATCGATCCTGAGGGAGGAAAAGGAAGCTTCTAACACCTCAGGTCAAGTAGAGAAAAACAAAGTCCGCGTTTACTGATAACTCATTTGATTTTCTCACCACATTGACGACAAGAAAACCAAGAAAGTAACAATCCACATCCTTGACACGTGCGAGCTTATATCCCCGTCCAGGTGGGGGGGATGACGGCTGTTTCGTTGAGCAAAAACTACTATTGACCGCCCCCTTCAGGTGGCTTTTGGTCGTAGTAGAAGCCAAGGTTGCGAGTTGTTGAGTTGTTGAGTTGCAAAAAAATAAATGAAATGTTGACACAGCGACATGGTTCAGCTGCCTGAAATTGTCATTCGGCGGAAACGCTAATGTGGCATCGCCAGGTGGCTTCAGACGAAAAGCCTAGGTCGACGCGAACCCTTAAGGGATCAAGCTCCGGTTATTCGTCTTGCCTGGAGTCTCTGGTACATTATAAGCTGGGGCGTAGTAACTAGAGGTGACCGTCCTCGATGCGAGAG